>BQNB010137308.1:0-17872 GCA_026074375.1 Tanacetum coccineum
AACCTAATGAACAGATTTAAGCAAACAATTATGCTAGAACAATAAGCTATAATACTATGCTACTATTTTTTGTTTTTTAACTGTTTTATAACAAATAAGTGCAACTAAGATTTTAAACTATCAATCAAACATCATAAGAACATAACAACTATAATAAGCACTACTTACAAAGGCCTTTGCACAAACAAGGCTTATCAAATGCTCTTATGAGCTAATCAACAAGCTCTAGCTTATCATAGATGAGCTAGTAAGGTCCTAGAAACCCATCCATGTCTGGTTTCCCTTCCAAATTTAAGCTGAGGTAATTTTAGGAGTGAATTTGAGTAACAATAAGCTCATTTTAGCTTTTAAGAGCTTAAATGAGAGTATATCTGGTTTATGAGTTAAAATGACAGCTTATTAAACTTTAGAGAGCTTAAAAGAGCTTATTAAACCATAATTTATTTAAAAGAAAATAGGATTTAACAAGTGCACAGTATGAAAACTAAACTTTTAATTGATATTAAAACTAATTACAAGCTTTGTAATGGAAAGTTACATTGATTAAAAAACGATAAGCTAAAAATTACATTTATAAAAGTTACACTAAAAATTACACTAAGCTACACTAAAAACTACTCCTAGATATCCTTTGTGAGTGAGTGAGGAGCTCTTTATATAGGTAGAGAGAGAAGCTTCTAGGTCCTTTTTCACACGCTCCTCTTGGATTTGATCTTAACCTTTGAATCATTGCCAATCATTAGATGCCCTGCCTTTACCGTTGGATCAAAGATGTGATCACACGGATTGCCAGCGTGGCATTCCTTGTGTCAGAGCCTTGTGCAATAGGAGTGTTGGTCAGAGACCTTATCCATTGTTCCTTCAATTAAATATAATTAAAATTCAGGTCCAAAATCCTTTGGAGTCCTATTCCTTTTGCTTTTTCTAAGCTCAGGTTCAGGTTGCTGAATAGCCTCTTCAGTGACCTCTTTAGGAACCACTGAACCACCAATGTATTCAGTTCCATTAGGAATCCTGAGACTTAATCTAGAGACTGATGAGAATCTATTCTTATCAAATATTGCATCCCTTGATTCAATTATAGAGTTAATTAAAACTGAATCATTAGGCTCAATGACATAGAACCTAAAAGCATTGGAATGCTCAATATATCCAACAAACATGCATTCAATGCCTTTTTCACCTAAAGTTTTTAGCTTTGGATCAGAGAGTCTTACAACTGCCCTACAACCCCAAACCCTGAGGTAGTTCAGGTTTGGTTTTCTTTTAGTCTAGAGTTCATAGGGGGTTATCCTATTCCTTTTATTAGTAACCCTATCTAATAAATAGCAAGCTGTTAGCATAGCTTCTCCTTAGAATCCTTGACTCAGTCCTGAGTAGGACAACATGGTATTAACCATCTCTTTCATTACTCTATTTTTCCTTTCAGATATACCATTTTACTGTGGAGTATAGGGGCAGTCGTTTCATGGATAATATCAACAGACTAAAAATACAGAGTATCCATGTACTCACCTCCCCTATCAGTCATGAATCTTTTGATTTGAGACCCTTATTGTAATTCAACTTCAGTTTTGAATACTTTGAATTTATCTAATGTTTCATCCTTTGAATGTAATAAATAAACATAACAAAACCTTGAAGCATCATCAATTTGAAGCATCATCAATAAATGTCACAAAGTATTTCTTATTTCCTAAAGAGGGAGTAACATGTAAATCACACAGATCACTGTGGATCAGCTTCAAAACTTCAGTTTCACATTTTACATTTTGAAATAGTCTCTTAGTTATTTTGGTCAACATGCAAGTCTTACACTTTTCAGTGTCTATGTCAAAAGCAGGGATTAACCCATCTTAGACATATCTTACATCCTCCTAAAGTGGACATGGCCCATTCTAGCATGCCATAGGATTGAATAATTCAGTTTAGAGGTTGACATGAAGGCTGAAGCAATATTATCATTAACAATATTAAGCCTGAATTTTTGATTATTCAAATAACCAAGATCAATAAACACACCATGTTTGGATAGAATATTTTTTTAGATTCAATCACTTGTTTATAGCCATAATTATTTAAAATACTACTTGAAACCAAATTCTTCCTTATATTAGGAACATGCAAAACATTCAACAAAGAAACAATCTTTCCAGAACTAAACTTAAGATCTACACAACCACGTCCAATCACTGTGGACCAGCAACATTGTTGCCCTTTGGCTTGTCACTATCCTGCGCCCTGAAGGACTCCTCAATGCGTAGATGACTGCCCAACTCAACAAGAGTTAACTCCTCATTCTTATGTTTTAAGGTATGCTTGAAATTGTTCCAAGAATGAGGGAGTTTATCAATGATACAACAGACCTAAAAAGCCTCATCCATGTTCATTTTATGTTGTGTAAAATTACCAAGTATACCAAGAAGTTTATTGTATTGTTCCATAACTGGTCTTAAATCAGTCATTTTGTAATTTGTAAAATTACTACCAAGGAACTTCTTACTTGATGCAACCTCATCTATATATTTGGCCTTCAAGGAATTTCATAGTTCTTTTCAAGATTCAACATTTTAGTAAATATCAAACAAAGGATCAGACATACATTTGAGGATTAAACCTCTGTAGACATAGTCATCAATATCCCACATGGCCCTTTTCCTGATTTGTTTCACGGTTGCATCATCACAACCATCTTCAGGCATGGGAGTAGTCAGCACATACACCACACTCATGCTGGAAAGCAAGAAGTGTATCTTCTTCTTCCATCTTCGAAAGTCCACCCCTTCAAACTTGTCAAGCTTGGCAAAGTTTAAAGCCATGTGTTTCATAGCAGCAACAGCCATTGATTATCACAGAATAATCTTTTTTGATTGTTGGTTGTTGTGTCCCAAATTACTGTTAAGACAATCAATAGCCTAGCTAATTATCAAAGATACCAGATATCACTTAAAGTCGTGTAATCACTTTTCAAAGAAGATTATTCGACCCTATGCATGGGTATCACGAATACCTTCTTGGGATAAAATCAAGTGTTTGTTATTGTTCTACGCACAGATCAAGAACCATGCGTTTCTATGTGTTTTTGTTTTTTGGGTGTTTTTCCATGCAATTATGATCCCTATTTATAGAGGATTTACTCAAAACCTATTCATGGAATTAATGAGAGATTAATGGCCAATTAATCTCTTCCACAACTATCCTTCATAATTTAAGAATTAGTGGTTACATGCCCTAATTAAATATATGGTCATTTAATGCAGTCAAATCTGCCACTTAAATAGGCAAAAGTTGTTACAAAACATTTAAGGTAGTCAAACCTGCCAATTAAATGTTTGTAACCACTCATTTAATTCTAACCACTAAAAGAGTCAGGAAAAATCAGTGACTTGATAGGTGTACACTCCGTACCTCCAAACCCATTTCCAAGTATGACCCGATTCCCACAATTGCACTAAATTTCCAACAGTTTTACTGTAGTTAGACGAAAGGGCTTAAAGCCTAGTAAATTTGAAGGTATTTCAGTGAACAAGAAACTTAAATATCGTTCTACTGGAAACAAGTAAAGATGAACGTAGAGTCTTCACCTATGGATAAATCTAAGAAGGCGCCTACTTCTAAACAACCGTGGTTGGGAACTCGGTGAAAACATGTAATCCATTTGAAGTGATTAGTGATTTAGATGTGGGACCAAAGGGTATCAATGAGGTTGTCCCGCCGGACGAGGGTCAAACAACCAATTTATTTAATACGCTTACATTAGTAGACTTGGGAAAGAAGGTGAATGAGGTGCAAAAGGTAAATGTGATTACTCCTTCTATTGTGAGACCAGTGGTGACTAAACAACCGAGTTCTTCGAGTTATAAAGCGAGGGTGAATTGGAACATGTTTATGATGCAATTGGGACTTTTATATCTTTTAAGTCAAGTGGGAGTGGATACGGGACCAAGAGCTTGTATGAACGCTGGAATGAAACTAAGGATGATCCATATGATTCATATGATGATGATGATGAGTACAATGCTTGTGATCTAACTGAAGATCAATTGGCTTTCTGTGACGCTTGGGATACAATGATTCGTGGTCGGAAAAAAAAGTGTTAAAGTAGTGTAGGTGAGATTAGGGTTCGATTCTCTTTATTCGCACTATTTTCCCTTTACCAAATAAAAAAGATTTGTGGTCGGAAGAAGTCGTAGGTTATGTTTTGAGTCAAATGTAATGTAGTTATGGTCGTTACCTCATTCATAGAAGTAGGTTTGCTTGCTAGTTTAGCTTTTTCGCTTATGTAACGGGCTAAGATGTGAGATTTTATCCATATTTTTTGTACTTAAACGTTTTTTAAAGTAATACCAAAAAGACCCTTTAACCAAAAAAAGATAATGCCCATTTGGTAACGTATGTCCTAATGTTCGTGAGGGGCTTGTAGTTGACTGAAGATAAATATTGGGCATCTCCATTGGACCATCATTATTCTGCAACAGTTCTTGATATGGCCTCACCTCCTATATATTGAATTATTGGGCTATCGCTAAGATAGAATTAGTCCTTCACATCTGGCTGTCTAGTATGTGCATGGTAGCTCTAGGCCATTGTGAATGTTAGGTGCTAGATTTGGACCAGGGGTCTATTGAAGTCAAAGGTAGTGATCAGACAAATATACAGAGTTAATGTTAATTTAATATTGATGAGTAATGGCACAATAATGGTCCTGGTTAGGATCAGTTTAGCTTAATAAGTGGAGTATCCAAACAAAAGCTAAGTGTTAAAGACAGCTACCAATCTTACTTTGGACAAAAAAAAAAGCTTCCAAATATGTTATCCACCTACCATTCTTTGGTCATTTGCTTTTCATTGCTTACCTTTCATTCTTATGCTTAAAAAAGGTTGAATCCACGAAGACCATTTGATGCAAATAATGGGTTTATTCCCTTCTATTTATATAAGATTTTCTAGCCCTCGCTACCCACAACATTAACAAGAAATCTTCATTAATTTCTCAGTTACTCGGTTTCATGGCTAGTACGCACAAACATTCCACTTCAAACGACGCCTCTTCGACTTCTAGAGGTACATATTTGAATCTCTCTTTTTCTTCAGCACATAACTCTTGAGAATGGAATGGCTTGACTATAAGCACCTTTTAAGTACGTGCATTTGTAATTGGAAAACCGGGTGCCAATAAATGGAAAAACATATAAGGCAATTCGTACTTTTGCCTTTGTGATAAATCTTTATAATAATATATTCATTTGCAGAAGAAATATTTAGTCAAGAATTGAAGCTTGAATTCTCGGAGGATGAGAAATCTCTAATCACTAGAATGTATAAGCTTGTCGGAGAGAGGTAATCTCTATATTACCTTACACATGTTTTGAGCTAATAGATTGTACGTAATATAATACTAATAGTGTAATCTTGTCCTTCAAATAACTTAACGTTATATATTTTTGGAAGATAAACCATTTTTCATATTGAAATGCATCCCTTCAAGCTGAGTCGAACCAGCTATGTTTACCACGCAATCACATGATGGATGCTTATTAGTAGAGATCGCAAAACTGAAAGGGTCAAAATGGGTAGTTTTTAGTATGGATATGGTGGAATGGTTTCGACCGGGCTTATTTCTAATTTTGAGAATCGGTGTGTTTAACTCACTAATGAAATAAGTTACATTGCAAAATGAATCGTGAAAACCGACGTGGGCGACCCATAAATTGGATTAATATAGCCAGCTTACTTACCTACTGCAGGGTGGTGGGGGGGAGGGGGTTGGGGGGGGGGATACAAAAAAAATGGTTTGTTTTGTCCACTCAACAGCCACGCAATTTCTTTTAATTCGTAATGGTCAAGCGATAATTAACCAGCTAATACAGATTATTTTGTGATGAAATTATTAAGATGGTCGCTAATTGCTGGAAGAATTCCCGGAAGAACTGCAGACGAAATTAAAGAGTACTGGACTTCAAGATTTTCCACAAGTGATTGAATAATCAAGAAGAGATGCAAGTGGGTGTGAAACGTATATATGTACTATTAATGCATGTATTTGTAAGCGCTTGTATTCATGTTGAATAAGTTTTCAATTAAAAAATTTTAATTTGTCAGATTGAGATAAGGTTAAACTCACGCTTTTTATGATCGGTACATTACTTTTGAATCGTAAGATGAGATTTGAATCTTCGAGCTGCAATGTCACTTTTTAAGTAGGCATCGTAATTTAATTTGAGTAACGATAGATAGACCTAATTAATTATATTCATGCCTAAACAATTTATCATATGACATTTGAATTATATATACCGTAGTGTCATGGTTTCAAGCCATGGGCAAAAAGTGTTGTCATGTCACCACTTTTTGTCATGGCACCACCCTTTCACATGACACCAAAAACATGCTCTCTCGTTGGCACCACAAAATATGGTGCCGTGGGAGAATTTTTTTTTCTTCTATAAAAAATAAATAATATACAATTTAACTAAAATAGATTTCATTAAAACTAAAAGACATTACATTAAAAAAACATTACATAAAATAAAAAAAAGTACGTAAACTAAAAATAAGACGTAAACATAAAAAGACATAAAGTAAACTAGTTTTGGGGTTGATATAAAGCCCGGATTCGGGCATTCGTGTTTACCGGATCCATCCTGCGTGTGTCGATTTGTAGGACTTTCAAGTCCTCGGCTATCTTCTTTTTGGGTAAAAGGTTCCCCTAGTAAATTTATTACTCTAAAAAATAATTCAGTACAATGGATGAGGGTGAATTCCACATCTCAGCCTGTTACATAGGCAACCTACTTCCTTAAAAGAAGGTACACATAGTGACTAGACTAGAAGAGACTCAAAACATCAATTAATCTATTTCTTCTTTCAACCCCGTACCTTGATATCCAAATTATCGCATATAGATCGAACATTGTCAGGAATTTCCTGGCCTCATACATATCATCATATGGGTCGTAGTCGTAATCAGCATTCCCATAAGTTTCAATCAATTTGTTCCAGCATAGCTATTAGTACACACCAACCCCGTGGTTTTGAAGCAGGAAATTTCATTTCATTTTCAACGTGATCTTCAACTTCATCCCCTCACTATCATAGAATACACCATATAATCAATCATTTCTAAAGGTTTGCCCTCATCATCTAAAAGCACACATTTCCCCGCCAGCAGCTGTTGTTCAAACACATTAATCATTTCAACTAAAGGGGTAGAACTTTGCCCTTCCTCTTGTACACCAAACATAGAAGTCTTATCCCCCGAATCAACTTCCTCAGTAACTGTATTATCAACATTTAAAGCCTTAAACGAGTTACTAAGGGAAAAAGTACCATTACGTGATGTCGAAGCATTCATCTTACCTGTCTTCTTTGAAGAGTTACTTGTTGTCGAGACCTTCTTCTTATCAGCAGAAAGAGCCGTTTTAGGGCTCGCCTCTTCAGTCGGTTGATTTACTTTAGGATAATATATAGTTTTTGGCTTCACCGAGATCGGTTTAAAGTTTTTGGTGCCTCTATTATTGCCACCTGATTTCTTTTTTTTTACTTCAATAAAATCATCATCATCAGCCCCGGATGATCCACCCTTGACTTTATCCACCCTATTCACCACTCATTTCGGAGCTTTTGGACAATCATCAACTGAGTGACCAAATATCAAGCATGTACTACAACGAGGAGGTTCCCACTCATATTCAACACGAATGGTTTCTTTCATATATCCATGACCATCAAGATTTGGAACAACACATAACTAGATTATCGCTAAAACCATTACAAGCATCAATTTCAATCAAAATTATTGCATAACTGCTCCAACCCCATGATTCCAGACACACGGAATTCGTGTATGAGTCTAGCATCATTGGGGTACCGATTTTTGTGGCGTTCAAGCTTAACCCATCCGATGTATACGCAACCAACGCGACATTATGGAACCTCAGCCAAACGAGAACACGAGACAAATCTTTTTAAGAAGACTCACGGAGGGAGACCATTTATTTAGAAATATAGGGACTCCATGAATCAATCATAGACCATCTCTAAGCACCGAATTAACACCCTTAGTAGATTAGAACTTAAAAAGGAAAAAAACCTTTCACCAACGCTACTTTCTCTAAGCCATACTTTTTCCAATTGTTTCGAACAAACCATTCGACGACAGGGAAATCAAGCCCTTTACTAATAAAGTAACCATAAAGTGAATTTTTCGTTATATCATTTACCTCATGAACCGAAGCCAACGGTAACCAAATGTCAAAGTCGGCATCATTTGGCACATTTGGGTCAAGTTTCCAAAGATTAGTCTTACTCAAAGATGTAGGTCTAAGCTTGGTGGTATAAGATGTGGGAGCTTCCTTTATACCAACTTGATCGCCACCATTCTTAGTAGAACTTCCTTTATTACTAGCGAACGCACTAACTATATTAATATATGAGATCAGCCCCGTATTGATCACATTATGGATACTTGATTAGCCCAGGATTGTCACCAAATTAGGGGTAGCATTAGTGTTTAGCATATGAGTAAATCCAGTCACACTCGTATTAGCAAGACCACTCATATTAGAATTAGGTAATGTCAACTAGAAGTAAAATTACCAGAAGTAGAGTTACTAGCAGTAGAGTTATTCATGTCATAAGTAGTGTTAGTAACCTCAGTCCCACCAGAAGTATGGTTAATCAAAGAAGCAGTAACTTTACACCCACCAGTAGAAGTAGTATGCCATTAGTAACATCATTCTAAACAGCAAAAGAACCAATCTTAGCCTGACTTCCATATTACTTCTTATGATTTCCTCCACCCCCTCTCGAACTCATAAACCTTTTTTGCTCGATTACATCCAATCAATCCCAAAACCAATAACCCTTTTACACACCAGTAAGAGCACTTCCAAGCAATAAAAAATAAAAACCCTAACGAATTAGGGTGTATGGACAATAAACGTTTCAATCAATCCACCATAATTAATGTTAGACAAAAGAATTCTGTAATTGAAGAGCGGAACAATAAGAACACGAAACCCTAAACCCTAATCAAAAAGAAATAAAGTCGATAGGTTAAATCCTAAAGATCTTATCGAATCAAACCTTAGACATTATTAAAAACAAACTTAAGGCAATTCGGGATTAAAGTCGATCTTTATGGTTGGGATGTAAGGGTTTCGGTTTTTTTGCACCAAAGCAAAACGTGGGAGGGTAGTCCTCGGCTACCTTTTGATAATTGACTAACTCAACTCTCGTCGTCATCTCGCGATCCAAACGCTCCATTTTTTCCTTACAGTTAAACTCATATTGTTGTTGGAGCATATCTTGAAACATTGTCAGGTTTGAACCGGAACTAGCGGACGAGTTTGTAGAACGTTTGATGGCGGATACCATTGCGAATGCAAGAAACCACACAAAAAACAAGGAATTCAATAAACCCTCAAATGGTGCCCAACCAGGACTTCAAGAGAAACACTCTTAATTTTTATAAACTCATCATAACTTTAAAACTTAAACCTATTACATTTATAGGTTAAAAGTGTCTTGAAGAGAAAGTCAAGAATCACTTTTCAAATAAGAAACAAATCAATTCTTAAAATCTAAACATATCTTTAACAAAAATAACAAAAGTAATAATATTAAAAAAGATAGATCGACAATTATAAATTTTCATTTTTTACCCTTCAATCTCTTCAAAATAATTAAACACTTGACTTCACGTGTTGATCAAATAACCGACGGCTAAGCCAGAGGAGCTAGGAGCTCGAACATACCCTACATCATTCTCCTACTCTTGGAAAAGACTCGTCCTCGAGTCTTGTCTTTCCAAGTCTCGAACTCTAAAACTTTCTAACCCCCTCCGCTTCCTTAACACAGCTTCTCTATGGAGAATCACGTTCCATCATGCCAACAATTAGATAAGATCTTCTAGGTGAAGTAACATCATCCTCACTCACGTAACCGTTGCCTCATTCGGCGACTCTACGGTTAGCTTGATTTTGGAATCCGTCTTGAAGTTCCTTCACTTGTTTAAGGAGGTCTTCATTCTCTACAATACGTGGTCCTCATTGGTGTAAGTATCTAACGTGTCTACATAACTGGCTATACAGCTCATATCAAATAACAACATATATAATTGATATACATATTATCTCGGGATTCAAAAGAATTACACTAAGTGTTTATCTTAGGCAAAAGAAAACAGCAATATACGGCCCCCGGGAATTATTGGCTCGTACATGCGATATAAACTTTAAATTATATGAAGGCCAGGCACATCTTGATCAATCAGAACATGACCGCCGAAAAAGATATTCAGATCATGGAGCGTCGAAAGCGCTCAGTTGATGCACGGCCTTGTTAGACAACCCGTGCTTTCATCCAAACACGTGCCTCCTAGGCGGAGAGGAGGGCATTTGGCCACAAAAGTTTGGAAGTTAAAATCTCACCTGCAACGGAGTTGACGAACATTGGTCTCATCTTGAAGACCGGCCCGATCCTCTCAATAGATATAATGAGCTGCAGGAACACAGGTTCTGCAACTTTGAGCAGTTCTTCCGTAAGAACTTCATAGTTAATTTCTTTTGCTTGATTGTTCCCCCCACCCATCTTTAAAAGCCATACCAGAATCTGTACCACCTCTTAATGAATGGCAGACCTGTAAACCTGCATGACAAAATCACAGATATTGATATATCACTTAAGCATAAGCAACAATATATATTGGGGTTCGTAGCATGCCTTCGGTGGGTTTTGGAAAACACATCCTTCTTAAATATTCCTTGTCAGTGTTTCCTTTACTGATTTGGTATTTGGTGCTGACATTCTTTATGCTGGGATCAGGGGAGCTGGTCTACTGTGAGCTTTTTCCCGTGCGATCACACTTTCATATTGCAGGCAGCCATTGTACAACCGGTGTTGCTGGAATGATTCAAATTGCATATGTGTTTTAGGTTTTAAAACAATTGCATTCCATATGTTTGGAACATATGGTAATCTAAGTTCTATAACCTGTATAGTCTTTTTCTGATGGGCCCGGTGACTACGGTTGCTGCATTTTTTTTCAGACATTGGAACCTTGTCTAGGATGGAGTCTAAGATAAAGTCTGGCGTGCCCTTTTTGCAAAATGGATCACCATTCAACTTTCCTGTTTGTACTGCAAATCCATGACAAAAGATGGGCTGCATTAAGATTAATTCCACTGGTGAATATCATTTTCAAACAACTTACCAGTTAGGGCTGGTCGTGTACTGCAACAGGCTCGGATTGTTCGACTCTATTGAGATGTAACTGGTTGACCTCAGTCCTACATTCCACAAAAAAAGTGGTTCATCATGTCGTCCATTAAATCCTACCAGTAGACCAAGTTATGGTGTGATTTGGAAGCGAGTATTTAAGCTTCTCGTTCTAATTTGAAATTGCAACAATTGGTTTTCACTTTATAACTATCTGAAGTGACAACATTGAAAGAATAAATAGACTAAAGCAAATCCAAACACCCATAGTTATTCGTAACTACGTTGATTTATTAGCACCTTTCATATGGCGGACTACAAAAATATTTTGAGAAAGGCGACTTCATAATTCAAAATAACAGAACACATAAACCAATTACAATATCACCCCAAACATTAAACCAAAGGTGTATCTTACAAAGGTCGATTCGTATCCAAAGCCAAGTGATCACCCAACTATTTATAGCGAAAGCAAAGGTACAAAAATCCATGTTTACTTATAAATGGATCATCGTGGGTTACCTTATGTATCTTATGGGTCACATGTCTAGTATATACGCAATTAGCAAATGGGTAAAAAAATTGTCATCGGTGTATTCATCTTGTAGAATGATTTATTATACAAAAAAGCATGCTAAAACCAAATCACCATATTGTTGTATCAATTTTAGTTAGCAGGTATCATAATAGGTGTTGACCGATTCTAGAAATTATTGCATACATTAACCTTATTATTGTCCTCGATAGATTACTATGAATATAGGCAAAAGAGCTGAATATACTCAAACACCCAGTGCGTAAGGTCTGCAAATCAATTATAACTTGCAGCAAATGGCAATATAATTTTTTTTATTATTTCTATGTTGGTGAACTTCTCATAAGCTGATTGTAACAGTATGTGTTATAGAAAAACAAAAATAGGAAGTAGTATCTGTTGGGAATTATGCATTCTTGACTTAGTATCGTTAGTTATATTAGTTAGTACCGCTAGTTGTAATTTGTACTAACAGTACAAAATGTTAGTACTGATCAATAGATAGTACCGATAGTATAAAATATTAGTACCCGTTTATAAGATATGCAATGAGATATCTTTAGGAAAGGATAAGCATGATCTTTAAACGCGTTTTGTAAAATCCCATTAGAGTTTCCTTAGTCAAAAAGGAACCCAGGCATAGTTAGTAGATATAGTTCTACACAGATCAATAGAGATCTATTAGCAATCATAGTCGGTTGTAAATTGTAACCTAGGTAGATCAGTGAGTAATTTAATAAAGTTCTTTTGTGATTCTAATATTTGTTTTTATAGCATTATTGATTAGTTTCCGCATATCAATAGTGTAACGAAGTCATCTGTTTAATTATTGGGGGGGGTTGCTTTAGAATTATCTAAGGGAACAAACCATTTACAAGCTAAAGGTTAAGATCTTTCATAAACGATCCAACAATTGGTATCAGAGCTTTGTGTGGAAACTCTGAAAAAGAAGAACTCAAATGTAAGATGGCGCAAAACAAGACAAACCTCCCCCACTATCACAGCAATGAGATCCTAACATCGGAAGGGAAGAATAATATTGGGCATGAGAAAGCGAACAATAAATCATGTCACACAGACCATAACCTATGGATGTTATTGTCAATGAAGATCTAGAAGAAGAGCCTGCACCAACTGGAGAAACATCTGCTCCTGCTCCTAAGACTGCCAAATAACTGGCTGCTAAAAGGAATCAGGAAAGAGTTAAGAGCATCTTGCTTTTAGCAATACCTGATGAATACCTCCTCAAGTTTCACAATGTTGCAGATGCTAAATCACTCTGGGAAGCAATCAAATCAAGGTTTGGAGGTAATAAGAATCCAAGAAGAATGCTATACAAATGTTCTAAAACATCAGTTCTAAAATTTTTCTACTGCATCAAATAAAAGTCTGGACAAGGCTTATGATAGGTTCCAAAAACTCATAAGTCAATTGGAGGTTCATGGTGCTCCAATATCAAAGGAAGATATCAACCAGAAGTTCTTAAGAAGTCTTTCTCCTTCATGGAATCAAATTGATCTAATCATGAGAAATAAGCCAGACATTGATGAGATTGATATTGATGACCTTTACAACAATATTAGGGTTTATGAGGATGAGATGAAAAGGTCTTCAAGTTCCAACTCTGCTTCTCAGAACTTGGCATTTCTTTCCTCTGAGAACACTAGCAGTACTAATGAAGTTAGTACTGCCAGTGGAGATTTTGGGGTTAGTACTGCTGGTGGAATTAGTCAAGTTCATCTACCCCATGGTGCTCATATGCAGCAGCCCCTTTCTTGCGCACAACCAACACCAGTTCCTCAACTAAAAAATGAAATTTTCAGCAGATTGATGAAGATGACTTGAAGAATTGGATTCTTAATACAGGATAGGCTATGTTGACTGTTAGAGTGAGAAAATTCATTCAGAAGACAGGAAGGAACATGGATTTCAAAGAAAGACGACCTGTTTCACTTGATAAATCAAAAATTGAGTGCTACAACTGTTACAAAAAAGGGCACTTTGCTAGGGAATGTAGATCTAGAATGAATCAAGGGAAAAGATTTTATGGTGACAATGGCAGGAGCAATGCACCAACAAATGAATCTTCATTACACAGCACTGTTGCACAAGATGGTCTAGGAGGCTATGACTGGAGTAATGATTTTGACATAAACCAGTCAACTATAGCTTAATGGCAACACACTTCTTATAAGCTCATCAAGTTCTCTGACAATGGGTACAAAAATGTTTCTAAACAACGTCCTTGAATCTTTGTAAAAGCTCTTCAAAAGAATAATGATAGTGAAAAGAAAAACCATAGCAAAAAAAAAAAAAGAGCAAGACAAGAATTCAGGTTCTGAGTTAGCCTTAGAGTCACAGAATCCAGATACTATGTAACATGAAACGAAAACCTGGCTTGGGGAGAAAAATAATATTTTCAAAACTATGAGCTTAAGTGTGAGAAATAAAAATTAACAACCTTAACACAAAGTTAGAAAAAGTTGTTAAGGAAAGAGATGAGTTGAAACTTAAGATAGAAAAATGGGAAGAATCATCCAAGAATCTAGATGAATTACTCAACAGTCAAATGAGTGCTAGAGATAAAACTGGTTTAGGATATGGCACACAATTGAATAAAATGAGTAACAATTCTGAAACTGATAGTGAGATAGTTTGAGTGTTTTTGATGCAGATCTAGTGATGAAATCCACACCACTAATGATAGGTCTTCCAAAGCAGATGGGTATCATGTTGTTCCCCCTCCTATAACAGGGAACTTCTTAACCCCAAGAGCTGACATATCATTTGCAGGTTTAGATGAATATGCCATTAGGATCACAGGAAAGGGCACTTTGCTAAGGAATGCAAATCAGGAAGGAACCAAGGGAAAAGATCTTATGGTGATAATGGCAGGAGGAATGCAACAACAAATGAACCATCATCACAAGCACTGGTGGCTCAAGATGGTCTAGGAGGCTATGACTGGAGCAATGATTTTGATGAACCAGTTAATTATGCTTTATTGGCCATCTCCTCCTCAAGCTCATCAAGTTCTTCTAACAAAGAGGTACAAAACTGTTCTAAACAATGTCTTGAATCTTTTAAAACTCTTCAAAAGAACTTTGATAGTGAAAGAGAAAAACATAGCAGAGCCAGACTAGAAATTCAGGGTTATGAGTTAGCCTTAGAATCTCTAGAATCTAGAATTCTTGGACATGAAAAGAATGATCTGGCTTGGGGTAAAAAATATGAGTTTCAAAACTATGAGCTAAAGTGCAGAGAAGTAAAAATTGACAACCTTAAAATGGAACTAGAAAGAGTTGTTAAGAAAATAGATGAGTTGAAAGTTAAGATAGAAAAATGGGAAGAATCATCCAAGGGTCTTAATAAAATACTCAACAGTCAAATGAGTGCTAAAGATAAAAGTGGCTTAGGATATGACACACAATTAGATGAAATGAGTAACAAATCTAAAACCGATAGTGAGATTAGTATGAGTGTTTTTGAGGTCAGATCAAGTGATGAAGAGATCACACTAGCAAATGATAGGTTATCCAAAGCCGATAGGTATCATGATGTTCCCCCTTATATAACAGGGAACTTCCTAACCCCAAGAGCTGACATATCATTTGCAGGTTTAGATGAATATGCCATTAGAAAGAAAATCATTGAGTCAAAAACAACTGAGCTTAATACTGATACTAGTAAATCTAAAACTAGTGAGACTGTAGGTAAAACAAATGAAGTAAACATTGAAAAACCTAAGTCAGTCCATGAATCAGTTATGCCTAAACCAAAGATTAATAGAGACAAAGTCATCATTGAGGATTGGAACTCAGATGATGTGTCTACTGTAAAAACAGTTAGTCCTGTTAAGACTAATAAGACTCAAACAGTTAGAAATCGAGTTGATAAAATTGGTCAAATTTCTCAGAAAGAAGGGATTGGATTTAAGAAAATAAAAGCTTGCTTTGTATGTAAAAGTACTGACCATTTGATCAAAGATTATGATTTTTAAGACAAAAAGAGTCCAGAACCTAAGCTAAAAACTATTGTCAATACTGGTCAAAGGGTGGTCAAACTAGTATGGGATAATGCTAAAAGGGTTAATCAATAAAAAATTTCAAATAATTTGAAATACCCTCAAGCTAGAAGGTCTTTTGTCCCATCAGGAGTACTAACTAGGACAAGTTTAGTTAATCCTGTTAGGATAAATGGGAAAAGAGTAGTACATACTGTTAGTACTGCTAGGCCTATTAGTACTGCTAGGTCTATTAGTACTGCTAGGCCTGTTAGTACTGCTAGGCAATTTGCCCTAAAAATAGCACAAACTGGTAGTGTTATTAGACTAATTTACCCAAGAATGGACAATGTAAGAGCAAGAGCCTCATATTCACCAATCAAGAGGTCTTATTACACAAAACCAGCTTTTAGACCCAAAACCTTAAAACAAGATGTTAAAACTTCTGGGGTTAAAAATATGACTACTGCTGGGACAAGAGCAATAGTTAATACTGGTAAGGGTAAGATGGATAATGACCTTAAAAAGTCAAGGTGGGTTTGGAGGCCCAAGGGAAATTACATGGATCATGAGTCCAAAGAAAAAGGATCTTTCATACTCAAAAAGTTTGAGTATGTTGACCCAAAAGGGATATCCAAGTCTGTGATGACTTGGGTCCCTAAGAGATACTAATTTCTCTTACTTATTGTGCAGGGCAATCCAAAAAGCATTCTACAAGATCATGCAGTGGTGGATAGTGGTTGCTCTAGCCATATGACTGGCAACAAAGCTTATCTTTCAGACTATAAAGATTACAATGGAGGCTTTGTGGCTTTTGGAAGTGATGATTTCCAAAGCGTGGTAAAATAACGGGTTTAGAGGAAAATCAGAACTGCTAATTTAGACTTTTGATGATGCTAATTTTTATAGATGAACTTAAGTTTAAAACCTTTTTCTGTCTCATCAAATGTGTGACAAGCAAAAATATGCCTCTTTACTGACATCGGAATGGCTTATCCTACTCTCCTAGCTTAACGTTTTTGATAAAGTCAAGTGTACTTAGAGCTCTAGACAGAATAGAGTGTACAGTTTGGATTTAAAGAACATTGTTCCTTCTGGAGGTATAACTTGTTTATATGCAAATGCAACAACAGATAAGTCTAAATTGTGGCACAAGTGATTAGGTCATGTGAATTTCAAAAATATAAACAAATTTGTTAAGAAACACCTTGCTAGAGGCCTACCTTCTAAAGTTTTTGTGAATGACCACACTTGTGTTGCCTGCAAGAAGGGTAAGCAACATAAGGCCTCCTGTAAGGCCATGTTAGAAAGAACCATCAAAAAGCCCTTAGAATTACTTCATATAGATTTATTTGGACATGTCTCAGTAGAAACTATTAATAAGAAAAAGTATTGTTTGGTTATTCAAAATATGTTGCTGAAAAAGAAGAACAACATACGCTGAAAGAAGCTGAACAAGCCTTGAAAGATGATCTTAAGAGGATGGTTGCTCAAGAAACTACTGCTAAAGCTATAGATGATGCTACAAGACAAGCCTTTAAAGAAGAAAAGAAGAGGGCAGCTTAGGCTACCAGTATTAACAAACTTAATATTGGTAGGCCATCTGTCAGTACTTCCAATTCACCATTGGTTAATACTGCTAGCACACCATATGCTAGTGCTGCAAGTGCTTCCATTGGTGCAAATACTGGTGGATCATCATTTGTCTATCTTGGAGGACAAATACCTATTGATGCATCTACTCTCCCCAATGCTGATTTACCCATTGATCTTAATATGCCTGACTTAGAAGATGATTCTATTGTATTTCCAAATGATGGCATATTCAATGGAACCTATGATAATGAAGATGTGGGTGCAGAGGCTGATTTCAACAATATGGATAACACCATTGATGTCAGTCCTATTCCTACACTCAGAGTTTATAAGGATTACCCTAAAGGTCAAATTCTAAGAGATCTTAAATTAGCAGTTCAAACAAGAGGAGATCTTAGATCAGAACAGAACAAATCATAAAGACCATCAAAACTATATGTTAGCATGTTTTCTCTCCCAAGAAGAACCCAAAACGATATCATAAGCCTTAGAAGATGAAAGCTGGGTTGAAGTAATGC
>BQNB010137310.1:0-17872 GCA_026074375.1 Tanacetum coccineum
AACTAACAGGAAATAAGCACTAGAAATAAGCAAATAGATAATAAGCAATTTAAGGCAATAATGAGCAGTTTATATGAAAATTAATCCAAAAGACATATAAGCTATTATTTAAACATGAGAAGCATTTATAAAGACACAATAAGCAATATTAAGCATTAAAAAGCAGTGAAATAAGCAAAAACAGAAAATGACAAAAATGAGCCTTTTGAATGAAAAATGGAGCACACCTTAATCCTTGCTTTAAACACATGCTTAAGAACTCTTAAGAGCTTATTTGCTTATGCTGTTGAGTACCATAAGCCCATCCCTTATTGGCTTATTAATCCAAAAGAAGATCAAGGAACAGTAATAAAAAGAAAGAACCAAAACTTGACTTTTTAATGAATAAAATTGAGTTACAATGCTAGGAAGGTAAAAATGCTTAAGTGTCACACCTAGTAGGTCAATATTTTTAAACTTTTTTGATCATTACTTTTAACTTTTATACGTTACGTTTGAATCTGACAATTTACCGAGAAGTTAAACCGCGTAAATCTGAAAAACGTAATCGGGCGTGTCCCGGCATCGGTTATTAATAAATTTAGGCCTTATATGAGATATTTTAACTTTTCTAAGTGTTTTGTGATTTTTAATCACTTCCGATATTAATTTTAGGGTTTTACTTTTAAATTGTGTTTTTCGCGTTTTTGACCAAACGGAACCCCGAAAACTCGAAATCTTTTCGTGTAAACTTTAGTTATCGTCCATCTCGTATTCTAAAGTTAAAAATTTCATTCCCCTCCTCTTTTGTTATATATGGACGCCTAGAACCCAACCAAAACAAGCTTGGACTTGAAATTAAATCATTTATGCTCCACTAACTAAAAATTTGAAAACTTACCAATGCATGTGAAGGAAAATGACAACTTTGTTGTCTAGTGACTTGCATGCATGCCATTTCTTACACACTTGGACCATTATTGGTGAGCCAAGACCAAGCCATGAGCTAAACTTGGAGCCAAAGTTGACTTGAACCATGACTCAAAATTGAACCCACTTGGTCCTTGTGGCTAGTTTCGGCCGAAACCACAAAGGCACACCCCTTTGGTGTGTGTTAGCCACTTGATGCTTCCAACCAAGTCATAAAACCCTAGTTCACTCCTATAAATACATCTCATATCACACACTTAGGGTTATCATTCTCATTTCAAAGCCACCAACATTTTCTTTCTCTCTTCCCTTCTTGCTAACCCACAACTCAACACCCCTCACTAGGGTTTGAGTTTCCTTTGATTTCTTACAAGATCCAATCATTTCAAGTTCATTTCTAAGGTTATCTAAGTTATATCCAAGTGTTGTTTGGTTGATTTTCAAGGGTTTCTCAAGATTATAAAATTAGGGTTTCTAATTTTATAAGTGGGTTTTATAGATCTAGTCATCTTGGGTATAGATCTTGTGATTCTATACTTGTTTCTTTATTCTTGTAAGTATTTCTTGGTCATCTCTTGTTTCATTTCCTTTATTCTTATGAATATTGTTCAATTTTAAGAATCCATGTGTTTGTGTTACTTTTTAAAAAGAAATGATAAAAGTAACTTGAAAACTTTTATAAAAATTGAAGTATTGTGTTTGTTGTTTTATAAGTTATGGTGAGATGAGTTGAAAAGTGTGTTGCAACAATAGAAATGAAGGGATTATGTTAGATTAAGTGTGGTTTTGTTGGTTGGTTTGGTAGTGATCGGGATTAGGCTAGAATAAGCACTATTGTGGCGTTTGGATGGATTTTTGGGAGTATTTATGAAAAGAAATGTTGCTGATCCGAATTAGTTTTAAGGTTTTGAGCGACCTAAAAATGTTTTCATTAGGCGTAAAAGTAGTTTTTGAAGAGCTTGTTTCGAATAGATAGTTTTTCATATATCGCACTTTAAAATCGAACTTAAAAACGGCTAAGTTATAGCCAAATGAAACTTGAAACATTTTTCGGCAAAACCCAATGAATAGTGTGCTGATGTGAATAGTAAAAAGGGTATTCGAACACTTTTAGATATTTTTGGACTTTCTAAACACTGGCGAAACATATAGTAACACATATATATAGATTAGCATCATTTGAAGACGTCATTAACGCATTTTAGGAAAAGCGATAAAGTTACTAAAAATAGTAAGTTTGGTAAAACATTAGCGGATCGGACTTGGAAGTTTAGCGATTATGGATAGTTAGCGTATTTTAAAGATATGGAAAGTTAACAAATATAGGGGACGGTATTAACGTCTTGAAACTAAAAACTTTCCTAAAATAGAAACTTTCAAAAAGTAGTAATTTTTGGATAAACGCCAAGACTTGACGAAAAACTCTATAATTTTATTTAGTCATACTTTATTAAACAAACTAAAGCACAAACACATCTGGATGTCTTTTCTCTTAAAAGCGTGTCGTACAAGTTTCGGTTATCTTTCGTTTACCTAAGACGCGTCATTTATTTAGGTCGCGCGTAGTACCTTTCGGCTTTATTTCTTCCTCGTTGATTATCGATTCACCACTTTCTTAAGGTGAGTTCATAGCCCCACGTTTTACCTATTTTCAAATGCTTTATACTTTGGGGTGAGAAACATTGTTTGCTTTTAAAATTGGACACAAGTTCTTAACGTGAGTTTTACATATTTATGTGTTGCCTAAGTTTTGCTACAAACCACTATTGCCCGAACTATCATGAACCGTTAGTCAATTATGGCCAATTGGTTTGGTTAAGTGAGCGCGAATGCGTAAATAGATCTATTAGGACTAATTATCCCTATCTGCTTTGGTTCTACTTAACGAAGAACAAACGGATATATGTCATGTCGATGTGCGTTGTGGTGGTCTTTGGTTTGGGACACCAGTTAAGGGCAGGAATACTGTGTGGCATGATATGATATGCCCTACTTTATTAGCATTGGTGTCATAAGCTTAGCGTAACAGTAAATACTTTTTATGTGATGCTGTATCTGTTATAGTAGTCTCATACATTTTGAAATCTTGTGATCCACTCTTGTATTAACTTAAACCTATGAATTCACCAACATTATGTTGACGTTTTAAACATGTTTTCTCAGGTGCTTAGCTTGGCTTGATTCTTGATGCTAAATAGAGTCTATGTGCTATGTGACTTCGCCAATTTCAAGACTTATCTATTTATATACCCATTGTCATTATCAAACTTTGTTATGCTTCCGCTACATTTAACTCTCTTATGACTGGTTGTAAAACTTAAATTTATTTTATTTATGCAACGAGTACAACTATTTTTCAAACGTCCATGATTAGTGGTCGTTCTTTATTGCTTTGTGTTCGGATTGTTATGACGTCACGCCCTTGGACACGTATTCCATCCAGGCCCCGTCTGGGTGTGTGACAAATTGGTAATCAGAGCCAAGGTTATAGAGAACCACGTAGTTATACTAGGTCTGGTCTATAACCAGTATGTGATCCTATATGCCTCTATATGTGCTTACGTGTTGCTTATCCTTGCTATACATATATATATAAGATTTTTATATATACTTGAGACTATTAAATATTGTCATGTTTACCTTGCCATTCATTTCATCGTTTCTTTATGCCTTGCATGGTTTCATATAAAGGAGATTTATATAAACTTTTGCTTGTGCAGATCATGGCAACTTCAGCTATTGTTATTTCTTCTGATTCTTCGGATAAGAGTGTAGGATCACCGCCCTCTCGGGTTATTCTTTTTTGTAATATTCTGACTGTTATTCCTTCTACTTTTGTGGTTCCTCCAGAGACTTCTACTATTGCTCCTGTTATTTCATCTGCCGCTCCTGTGGTTGAGACGACTCTTCTCGCTTCACCCACTAGATTGTGTGGCTTGGTTCCCTATTCGGGTTCTGATTCTGATTCACCAGATGAGATGTCTTCACTATAGCACATTTCCCCGCTACCAGCTATTTCACCATTCTTATGCACCGATTCTTCTGAGGCTCTTAATTCTTCTGATGGACCACCATCGCAGGACCCTTATGTTGCTACCGTTGCTCGTTAGAGGAGCAGGGTAATAGCACGCCCATTATCATCATCTGAGTTTCCTATTGCTCCTGTTACCGCCCTGCTTAGGATCTGTCGACGGTCAGCGATTCTTATCTGACCCGGGAAGGCTATTCCTTTTGGCCGACCTTACCGCACCCATCTTAATGGGCCGCGTAAGTTGTTGATTGCGAGGAAGAGAGTTGGACCTATTCCTGCTTGTAGATGAGAATAGAGGCGTGTATTACCTCGTTCTTCAGACAATTACTCATCTTCTTCTAGTTCATCTTCGGATTCTTCGCCAGTTTATTCTTCAGGAGATTCATCGGAGAGACCCCTGCATTCATCTTCACATTCTGCTGGACCATCTCGCAAGAGATGTAGATCCCCGGTTGATTTTGTACCATCATCTACACCAGTTATGGGATCATTGGCTCCTACCCGTGCTGATCTCTTACCACCTCGTAAGAGGTTCAGAGATTCATATTCGTCTGAGGCTAGCATAGATGAGGATACCGAGATTGATCCTATAGAGATTGAGGTTTATGTGGAGTTAGGTATTGGTGATGGTGATGATGTTAGAGATCATGTTGAGATTGACCTTAGGGATGTCAGTGATGACACAGAGAAGTATGAGGCTGACACCAGTGCTGAAAACACGGTTGAGGTAGGTATCGACCCGATGTCGGCACCGATAATTAAGGAGGAGATTGTAGAGCCAGCTGGAGAGGATCCTTCTGATTCGTCTGGCACTAGGGATGGCATTGTTAGGTCATTCGAGGATATGCCGATTGACTTGAATGATGTTGTGCGTGACTTTTACCATCACATGTCTGAGGTTCGTATTGATAGGATTGTTAGGATTGAGACTGTTCAGAGACGGTTAGAGGTTGATCAGTTGGTAGCTAGGGGACAAAGAGTTAGTATGATCGAGAGGATTAATAGCTTGAGGTTGGAGAACCTCAAGGTTCGTGCTATGTTGGATATCGAGAGGGATTGTGTGAACAACCTTCGTCTTCACATGTCTCTTTCACAGGAGGAGTTTCGTCAGGTTCGTAGGGATCGTAATGATACTCGGGGGAGACTTAGGAGGTTGGAGTCATATGTTGAGAGACGTTTGGGTTTTCGCCCTTAGACTAGTTGTATCATAATTATGTAGGATACTAGACTGATGGTTAGGTCTAGATGTTAGCAGTAGAAATAATTGTGGATCATGTACCTATTTTGGAATTTAGTTGTAACCGAATTATGCTTTTATTCATGAAACGAAAAGCTTGTTTTGACTCTCTCGCTTATTTATCTATATTGTTATTTATTCGTTCTGGCAAATCGTGTTGTAATTATATTTTATTCCATAGCATGTATTAAATTACCGTTATCTAATAAGCGTGTATTCATTTCAAAAATCTTACCATGGGTTGTGTCTTGTGATGTAGAACAATGACTATCACTCGCTCTGGTATGACCCCTGAAGCAATCGAAGAACTCGTTAACCGACGTGTGGAAGAAGCGTTGGCTGCTCATGAGGCGACCCGTGCCGCCAATGCTCTCGAGACTGAAAACCAAAGCCAAAATAGCAGTGATGGTGACAATGGAAATGGTGGAAATGGAAATGGTAGAAATGAGAATCCAGATGAGAATGGTAGAGGTGATAGACCTGTTGTTAGAGAATGCACCTACCAGGACTTCATGAAGTGTCAACCACTCAACTTTATGGGAACGAAAAGAGTTGTAGGATTGATAAGGTGGTTTGAGAAAGTGGAAACAGTGTTCCATATCAGCAACTGCCCAGAGAAGTCCCAAGTTAAGTATGCTACTTGCACCTTGTTGGACGGTGCACTAACTTAGTGGAACTCACATAAGAGGACTATCGGGATTGAGGCTGCATTTGCCATGTCATGGAGAGAGCTCATGAAACTAATGACTGAAGTGTACTGCCTAAGGAATGAGATTCAGAAAATGGAAACTGAACTATGGAACTTAACCGTGAAGAACAATGATTTGACTGCTTATACTCAGAGATTTCAAGAGTTGACCATGATGTGTACCAAAATGGCCCCCGAGGAGGAAGATCGGGTAGAGAAATTCATTGGAGGTCTTCCTGATAATATCCAAGGGAATGTAATTGCTGCAGAACCCACAAGACTACAAGATGCTGTTCGAATTGCCAACAACTTGATGGATCAAAAGTTGAAGGGCTATGATGTAAGAAATGCAGAGAACAAGAGGATATTGAACAACAACTATGGAAACAACCGTGGGCAACAACCGCCCCACAAACAACAGAATACTGGAGGTCAGAATGTTGCTAGAGCCTATATTGTTGGTAACAATGAGAAAGATGGTTATGAAGGAACACTTCCTTTCTGCAATAAGTGTAAGCTACACCACGAAGGACAGTGTACTGCTAAGTGTCGTAACTGTAAGAGGATTGGACATCTGGCCAGGGATTGCAGATCTGTTGTGACTGTACCTACTCAAGGAACTCCAGGGCCGAATCAGGGAGTTATTACGTGTTTTGAGTGTGGTGCACAAGGACATTACCGGAAGGATTGTCCCAAAGTCAAGAACCAAAACCGTGGGAACAAAGCAAGAGTTCCTGATGCAAGAGGCAAAACACATGTCCTAGGAGGAGGTGCCGCAAACCCGGGTTCCAACACTATCACGGGTACGTTCCTTCTCAACGATCATCATGCTTATATGTTATTTGATTCGGGTGCCGATAGAAGTTTCGTATCAAATACTTTTAGTACATTGCTAGATATCATACCCTATGCCTTAGACGTTAGTTACGCTGTCGAGCTAGCTGACGGAAGAACTTCAGAAACCAACACTGTGCTTAGAGGCTGTACATTAGGATTGTTAGGACATCTATTTAATATCGACCTGATGCCCATAGATTTGGGTAGTTTCGACGTTATCATCGGCATAGATTGGTTAGCAAAGAATCATGCAGTGATTGACATTGACGAGAAGATAGTGCATATTCCTTACGGAAATGAAATTCTGATCGTTCAAGGAGACAAAAGTGACAAGGAGAAGAAATCAACGTTGAGCATTATATCATGTGAAAAGGCCCAGAAGTATATGGAGAAAGGTTGTCAACTATTTTTGGCGCAGGTTACGGTGAAAGAAAACAAAGACAAGTCGAAGGAGAAGCGACTCGAAGACGTGCCGACTGTACGGGACTTTCCAGAAGTCTTTCCTGAAGACTTACCTGGATTACCACCGATACGACAAGTTGAATTCCAAATCGACTTAGTCCCAGGTGCTGCACCTGTAGCTCGAGCCCCGTATAGATTAGCACCGTCGGAAATGGAAGAATTGTCTGCTCAACTACAAGAACTTTCTGACAAAGGATTTATAAGACCAAGTTCCTCACCCTGGGGAGCTCCGGTTTTGTTTGTCAAAAAGAAAGATAAGACGGCTCTTTTTAGGATGGTGTATCAACTACTTATGAACTTAAACAAGCTTGTACTGTAAAAGAATTCGATACCCACTTCAAGAATCCGACGATCTTTGTTTGATCAGTTGCATAGGATCAAGATGTAATCGAAGATCGCCTTGAAGGTCTAGGTTTATCACCAACTCCGTGTTGTGTCGAGGATATCCCAAAGACGTGATTTAGGACCCGCTATGTCCCTACGAGTTCCAAGTGATGCGCTATTTCGGGTTGACTAACGCACAGGCAAGTAATCAAGAACAGATGAACTGGGTAGAGACCATACTTAGATAAAATTGTGATCGTGTATTCATCGATAGATCTCTTGACTACACGAAGAACTCAAGGAATAACATGATGCACATCATGTATGACTACTTTTGGAGTTGCTCAAAAAGGAAAGAATTTATGCAATTCTACGAAGTGCGAATATTAATCAATCGAAGGTACAATTTCATAGACACGTGTAATGTAGTGAAGGCATTCACGTTTGATCTTTTGAAGATTGAGTCCAATCAAGTATTGGGAAACACCCATAGACCCTGACCAAAATCTGCCAAATTCTAAGTCTTGCCGGTTACTACCGACGATTTATCGAAGGTTTCTCCAAAATGCCAAGCTATGCCGTAGGCGACTTTTACAAAGTTGTAAAGTTCAATTAGGATGAAAAGGAGGAACTGCTTTTCCAGACATTGAAGCAAAAGTTGTGTAGTGCACCAATTTTGCATTAGCTGAAGGAAGTGAAAAACATTGTAAGTATAATTTGGATGCTTCTCACAAGGGATTAGGCGCAGTATTGATGCAAAAGGAGAAAGTCATAGCTTATGCATCCTGCCAACTCAAAATCCATGAGAAGAACTACACGAGACATGATTTGGAATTGGGAGCTGTGGTGTTCGCTCTCAAGATGTGGAGACATTACCTTTACGGCATGAAGTGCGTTGTGTTCACTGATCATAAGAGTTTTGCAACATTTCTAGATCAGAAGAGTTAACACGAGACAGGGGGGGGGATGTAGATGGTTAGAGGGGCCTGTTAAGTTCTACATCCTGTGAGTTACGTTATCACCCGGGAAAGGCGAATGTGGTGGCTGATGCGCTGAGCCGAAAGAGTAGACCTAAGCCACTATGAGTTCGAGCCTTGGTTATGACAATTGGTTTAAACCTCCCTATGCAGATCTTGAATGCTCAGGTTGAGGCAAGAAAGGAAGAGAATTATGGAATAGAAGATTTGTGTGGCATGATTAAGAATCTAGAGCCACGTGCCGACGGAATGTTGTGTTTGAAGAATAGAAGTTGGATACCATGTTTTGGTGACTTGAGAGCTTTGATTATGCACGAGTCGCATAAGTCAAAGTATTCGATCCCTCCCTGGATTCGGAACAAGATGTACCAAGATTTTGAAGAAACATATACTGTGGCCTAACCGTTAAAGCATAAATTAGTCCGAATGTCAGTTATAAAAAAAAAAAACAAAAAAATACATTACTGTGCAAAGGATAAAGCAGAATAACCAAAAATCACCGTTAGTTGGTTCCAACCCATAAACCCAGTATGGAAAAGTGGAGCACATAACAATGGATTACGTTACTAAGACCCTAAGACGATGACTGGTCAAGATACAATTAGGTAATTGTAAGACCTACTCAAAAATCTGCTATTTCTTACCATAGCAAGAAACCGGCCACCAAAAGGAGAAGTTTGAACGAGACAATACTTGAAGGAAGTAGTCTCGAGACATGGAGTTCCAGTTTCGATTATTTCTGATCGAGACAGTAAGTATAACGGTCTAATTTCTATAAATCTTTAAACGAAGCCCTAGGTACCTCAATTGGATATGATTATGGCTTACCATCCACAAACAGATGGGCAAAGTGATATGGCCACCAAACGTATAGAGATAAATGCTATAGCGTGTGTGATGGTACTTCCGAAAGGATGGGACAGACATCTACCATTGATAGATTCTCCTACAACAACAGCTATCATACGAGTATTAAAGATGCACCTTTTAGAGGCGTAGTATGGTCTCAAGTGTCGTTCACTAGTCTAAAGGGCTAAAGTGGGAGATGCTCAGCTTACTGGCCCAAAAATTGTTCGTGAAACACTAGATAATATTAATCCAAATCAAGCATCTCTACAAGCTTCACGTGAACGACAAAGAAGCTACGCTGAATAAGAGCCGTAAGCCATAAGATTACAAGTTGGGGGGAATAAGGTTATGTTTGAAAGAAATCACCCTGAGAAGGAGTGATACGTTTTCAGCAAACGGAAAGCTGAACCCTCGTTACATTGACCTTTTTAAGATTCTCGCCAAAGATGAAATGGTTGCATATCGAACTTGAGTTACCCGAGAACCTGAGAGGGTTCATAGTACTATTACAGCTCTCAAACCCTTAAGAATGCTAAATCCGGATAGAACCGCTCGTCTAATTCCCGTTGACAAATCCACATCGACGAAAACTCAATTCATTGCAGAACCGAATGAAAAATTATGGACCTCCGCCCGCGCCACCCCGCAAGTTAAACCGTTTAAAGGCAAAGTCACATTGCCAAACATGAAGAAACCGTTTGAATTCAAGAATCGGTCCCGAGTATACTATTAGGGAGCGGGAAGACCAATGCAGAAAAAGTACCCCCCCAATCATTTCACTAACCCTGACTCCGCGTCTCATGCTAGTCCAAAGCATTGAGGACAAAAGCTCTATTTAACGGGAAAGGATGTCATAGCCCGTAAGTTTAGGTCAATAATTTAAACCTTCCGATTATTATCTTTGACTTATACATGTAACGTTTTAATTCTTACATTTACCGGGAAGTTTAACACGCATAAATCGAAAAACATCATCGGGCAGTCCGGCATCGGTTATTAAATTAATTTAGCCTTAATGAGATATTTTAACTTTTCTAAGTGTTCCGTGATTTTAATCACCTCCAGATATTTCATTAGGGTTTTATCAATTAAATTCGTTTTATCGCTTTTTTGACCAAACAACCCCAGAAACCCGCACCTTTTCCGTGTAAACTCTAGTTAACGTATGTTCTCGAGTTTACACAGTCAAAATTTTATTACATATCAGTCCCACACCATAAATTTGGATGCCCAAAACCATAACTATATTACCTTGAACTCAAAATTAAACAAAAGGCATCTATTTTTGAAACACGCACCCATGTGTACATGCAAGTATAGAAAATGACACATGAGAGTGTCACTCTCACATGTAGACATCCCATGCAACCTTCACATGTGATACTTACACATGTTGACTACGATTTGACCACTAAAACCACTTATTGCAATGCCAGTGAGCCATGACTTAAAAATTAAACCCATTTAGGTCCTTGTGGCTTTGTTCGGCCGAACCAAGGTGTACACCCACCTTTGGTGTGTGTTGGGCACTTGATGCTATAAACAAGACCCTTTGCCCTAATGTTTCCCTATAAATACCACACATTCTTACACTTAGAGTTTCTCATATCATTTCTAAGCCTCACAAAAATCTTTCATCTCTCTTTCTCCTCTCTTGAAACCCACGGCCAAACCACCCTTTATAGGGTTCCCATTTTCTTTGATCTTTTCAAGACCAAGTGTTTCTGAGTTCATTTCTAAGGGTATCCTAAGGAAATCCAAGAATAGGTTGTTGATTTCCAAAGGTTTTCCAGATTATAAAATTAGGATTCTAATTTTTATAAGTGGGAGTTTTTATAGATCTAGTGATTTTAGGTATAGATCTTGTGATTCTCTACTTGTGTCTTCATTCTTGTAAGCATCCTTGACCCATCTCTTGTTTCACTTCCTTTATTCTTATGAATATTGTTCAAGTTTAAGAGCCCACATGTTTGTGTTACTTTTCTAAAAAGAAATGACAAAATATCTTGTTAACTTTTATAAAAATGAAAGTATTATGTTTATCGTTTTATAAGTTATGTGAATGAGTATAAAAGTGTGTTGCAACAAAAGAAATCAAGGATTAGTTAGATATATGTTTGGTTTTGTTGTGGATTAGTTGTGAACAGAGATTAGACTAGACTAGGCACTATTGTGAAGTTTGGGTGGATTTTGGTTACGTTTTTGACAAAAAGTGCTTGCTGTCCCAAAATTGTTTTGAGGTTTTGAGCGACCTAAAAATGTTTTCATTAGGCGTAAAAGTAGTTTTTGAAGAGCTTGTTTCTAATAGATAGTTTTTCACATATCGCACTTTAAAATCGGACTTAAAACGGCCAAATTATAGCCAAATAAAACTTAAATATTATTTGGCAAAACCAAATGATAGTGTGCTGATTGCATGTAAAAAGTTTTACAGTGGTTGGGACACTTTCGGACATTTTTGGAC
The DNA here is from genome assembly GCA_026074375.1 of Tanacetum coccineum. Lineage (NCBI taxonomy): Eukaryota > Viridiplantae > Streptophyta > Magnoliopsida > Asterales > Asteraceae > Tanacetum > Tanacetum coccineum. Next base: position 11,779 of record BQNB010137310.1, read on the forward strand.
TTTCTAAACTCTAGCAAAACAAATAGTTACATATATATATATATATATATATATATATATATAATATATAAAATATATAGACAGGCATCCATTTGAAACGTTATAATGGATATTTTAGGAAAAAACGATATAGTTACTATAAAATAATTAATGTTTTGGTAAAACTTAGGGATCGACTCGGGAAGTTAACATTATGGGTTAGTTAGCGCATTTTGAAAATATAAAAACTTAACAAATATAGGGGACGGTATTAACGTCTTGAAACTAAAAAATTCCTAAAATTAAACTTCTAAAAGAATTAATTTTAGGATGAAGTGCCAAGACTTAACGAAAAAACTGTTGGTAAATTTTATTTAGTCCATACTTTATTAAACAACTAAAGCATAAACACATATGGAATCCTTTTTTTCTCTTGAAAGCGTTCTACAAGTTTTGGTATCTTTATCGGTTTACTGAAGAGCGCGTCATTTATTTTGTCGCCTGTTGGACCTTTCGGCTTATTTCTTCCTCCAGTGATTATCGATTCACCACTTTGCTTAAGGTGAGTTCATAGCCCACAATTTTACCGCTTTTCAAATCTTTTTATACTTTAGGTGAGAACATTGTTTGCTTTTAAATTGGACCCAAGTTCTTAACGTGAGTTTACATTTTTTATGTGTTTGTCTAAGTTTGCATACAAACCACTATCTTCCCCAACTAGGGGTCCATGAACCGTTAGTCCCCTATGGCTAATGATTGGTTATGTGAACGTGAAGGCGTAAATAGTATCTATTGGAACTAATTATCTCCTATCGCTTTGGTCCACTTAACGAAGAACAAAACAGATAATGTCATGTCGATGGCCTTGTGGAGGTATAAGTTTGGACTACCAGATAAGGGCAGAGGAATACAATGTGGCATGATAAGATAAAGCCCTGTTGTTATTAACATCGGTATGTCAGCGCGTAGCTAACAGTACATACATTTATGTGAAGTTGTATCAGATTAGTAGTAATCGATACATTTTTGAACTCTTGTGGGTCCACACTATGTATTAAAACTTAAATCCAATGAATTCACCAACATCTATTGACTTTTTAAACAAGTTTTTCCTTCAGGTGCTTAGCTTGGCTTGATTCTTGATGCTAAATGGAGTCTATGTGCTATGTGACTTCGCCGATTTCAAGACTTGTATATTTATATACTCGTTGTCATTATCAAACTTTGTTATGCTTCCGCTACATCTAACTTTCTTATGACCGGTTGTAAAACTTAAATAATTTTATTCTTTAACAACGAGATACAGCCTATTTTATCAAACTCCATTATTAGTGGTCGTGTCTTTATTGTCATTGTGTTCGGAATTGTGTAGAGAACGTCACGCCCTCAGACACGTATTCCGTCCAGGCCCCGTCTGGGGGTGTGAACACTAAAAGCTCTAGTCCATGTAACACACATATGATGGATGTCTAAGGGTTTGATTAACCATCACGGGTCACCCCAACATCATGCCCAACCTCAACCACCTCATTAACACATTACAATAGTTAACTACAATTTATTCAAAGATGCAGAATTTTAGTGTATCTTTACTCTCTTAAAAACCTTACTTTCTGACCTTCATAAATTATACCAAAAATCATCTAAGTTCATCTATGAGTTTAATAACTACCTTGTGATTCCCAAGCTCCTATTACATGTGTAACTATCCCAAATAAAATCCTACTTCAAAACTAGCCAATAGAACTGATGCACACTAAATGTATTCCCCTACTTACCCAAACTTAGACACACAATCAGAACTATCATCTAGGGTTTCTTTATATACATTTTAAAGGAACTTAATCACTGTAGATTGGCTAACCTTAATTCCACATTTAAGTTAGGGTTTTACCCTCCTAAACATGACCTAATTCTGACCCGTATTTACTGTTTTGACAACTTTTCTTGTTACCAATATTTAACCAACTTTCAGAACTCCAAATCATTCGAGGTCAGAATTTCTAGAAAATAGACTCTTATTCACAACCAATGTAGCACTTGAACAATCAAAACACGTTTTTTTAACATCTAGATATCATCAGTCGAACACAACTTTAAATTCTGCTCAACTCTAAATCATGTTCAAATGCTAACCCTAACATACAACATGCATGATCATAACTCTAAACTACCCCTAATCATTATACCTTCATTAAAGTTCATATATAATCTGATTTTTAGGTAAACCCTAGATCCATCATAACTTATGTTACATGAATATCATAAACTAGTTAATATGAACATACTTACCTTGAATGCTAACACCTAAACAACAATTCTTGAATGTTCTTGGATCAAACACCAAATTCGGCACTCTTTGGGTTTTGGGGCTCTTGAAATCACAGGCAGAGGGGGGATGGTGGGGGGGGGGGGGGGGGGGGGGGGGGGGGGGGGGGGGGGGGGGGGGGGGGGAGGCAAAAGGAAGGAAGAGAAATTATGAGCTAGGTTCATTGGTATTTATACCCTAAGTATCCTTATCCCTTAAGTCTTAGAGTTTGACAAAGTTTGGGCTTCCTAATCCTTATCCTAAACCCTAGCCGATCGCCCCCCCTCCCTTTTTCTTACTATTTTTTTATTTTTTTATTTAATTATTAATTAACTAATTATCTTCATTACCTTAAGTTTTCATAAAAACCTAAGCTAATTTGGGTAAACCTTTTTACATAAACGCAACTTACTTAACTTTCTAAAAATAACTCCTAGAAGAAGAATATCAAGCAAGAGCCCTTTTAGCCAAAGTCTAAAAGATTCTTCAAGAAGGGTACTTAAAGATTCAGCAGTGCAAAAGCAACTGACCAAACTAAATGCCACAAATGTGGCAAGAAAGGTCATTTTGTAAGAGACTGCTGGTCAAAAGCTTTAGTTCTCTCATATCAATCACCTTTTCAACTAAAACCTCTCAGTTCCTCTTAGCACAAACCAGAACTAAGGCCTACCAAGGACTTTGAAGCTAAATACAACAAAGTCAAGGCTAAACTTGCTCTCCTAAGTTCAAGTGCTTTAGCTTCCAAAGTTAAACTATTAAGAACAAAGGTCTCATCGCTAAAGCCTATGAATGTGATGAGGAAGAAGTCTCATTAGATGACAATGAGATGGTGGAGGTTAAAGTACTCATGGCACTAGCTGAAGAAAATGATGCTATCAGCAAAGAAGGCGCCAGAAATTGTAAATGGGTAAAGATCTCCATGAGAAAGTTACACACTCTTCTTGAAATGGAAGATAATGATGATAGAAAACCTATCTAGATTATTTGTGTATCGATCTAAATTATGTTGAAGAACAAAGAAATAATCTTTTGTCAAAACATAGAGATCTTGTTCATGAACTGAATGCATGCAAAGAACAACTTTTAGTATTAAAACAAGCAAAACTTGATTTTTTTACCATGCAGCATGTAAACACTGAGATTCTCAAAGAGAATAAAAACTTAAGAACTGAGCTGAAAGAGCTAACAACAATCACTGAAACTTGGCTTAACAGTTCTAACAAAGTAAATCAGTGTATCAGTGAACAAATCCCCTCACAAAAGAAGAGAATTCTGAGAGTTGATCAACTCATTAAAGATCCCTCCAGTTCTGGGCAAAAAGACCTAGTCTTTGTAAAATCTTCAGCTGATGACACAAAAGTGTCCATACCTGATGTTGAAAGACCCTGGTTGTCTGAAGCTAAAGGTTTTATTCTGTCAAATCATGATACTGGTAGGATACTCCCAGCTAAGTCACAAAGAAACTGTAAAACCCCGTATTTAAGGTCACTACTTATTCTGAATTTATAACTATTCTCTAAATCTTAAATAATTCATTTTATTATTTCAGTCGGTTTTTATTAAAATCGTCATTTAAATTCTTTCGCGAATTTTATATTTTATTTTTAATTGTTTCCGATCGAGAAATCAACGAATCCCGTATTTTTAATTATGAAAATTATTAAATTTTTATTTAATATATTTTTCACTTATTTATTATTTAAAAATATTTTATTTGAGTCAGGCCGAACCGAATTTAAAAATTATGTTTTTATAAAAAACTAGCGAGTCGAGTTAAATTTTTAGGGTCGAGATTTAAATAATGTAGCGTTTAATAAAAATTGGGCCGAAGCCCCTTTACCCCTTTTCCTTTTAATTTTTCGGAAACCACCAATCCAAACACTTATACATATATTTTTTTTATAATTAAGCCCATACATATTTACATATACTTTACATTTAATTATGGAATCCAAGCCCACTTTTTTTTATACAAACCGAACCAAACCCTTCCTTTTTCTTTTATATAAATCGGTACACACACACACACTTATTCTTTTTATACAACGATCAAACACAAATTTGTTCTCCTTCTCTTCTCTGTTCGAGTAAACCCACCCAAAACCACCACAATTGATCTTCAATCCTCCACCGAAATCTCTCATTTATACACCAAATCACTCATAAAAATACCCTCAATCCTCTCTATCAAAAAAATCAAACATGCAAGAAGATTTTATAAATCACTAATTTTTCTTGACTTGTGATTTTGGGATTTAATTGAATCAAAGTGTTAGATTATACCAAAGGTTGATCAAAAAGGTTGTGTACAAGATTTGGTTGAACAAAAATTGATTTTTCAAATTGTTTGGGTTCCTTTTGTGGTTCGGCCAAGAGTAATGCGATGGGAATTTAATGTTTATTGAAGAAGTGCGGCACATAAAAGTATTTGTGTGGCGTACTTAGGGTGTTAATGCAATAGTATTTATGACTTCATTTATTCTTCATAACCAGATAGGAAGTGTGGCGCACAATCTTGTAAGTGTAGCGTACTTAAGGAGTTAATGCACTATTTTGACTAAGTCTTTAATTCCTTTGACTTCGAGGAGAAGTGCGACGCACAATTGGTAAGTACGGCGTACAATTTCACTTTTTAGCTTGAGACTTTATCTTTTTCTTGCATCTTGATTCCGAAGTTTATATAAGTACTTGATCTTTGTTTATTTAGAGCTCGGGATATCTTCAAGTGAACCTGTAAGTATTTCATGCTATTAAGTATCAAAAGTTCAAGAGATGTGATAAAATATGTATAAATAATGCCACTGAAAACATGTATAATTAGGGCGTTATCAAGCATGTAAACACTGAAATTCTCAAAGAGAATAAAAACTTAAGATCTGAACTGAAAGAGCTAAAAGCAATCACTAAAACATGGCTTAACAGTTCTAACAAAGTAAATCAGTATATCATTAAACAAATCCCCTCTCAAAAGAAGATAATTCTGGGAGTTGATCAACTCACTGAAGATCCCTCCAGATCAGGGCAAAAAGACCTAGTCTTTGTAAAATCTTTAGCCGATGACACAAAAGTAACCATACCTGGTGTTGAAAGACCCTGGTTGTCTGAAGCTCAAGGTTTTATATTTCCAAATCATGATACTGGTAGGATACTCCCAGCTGAGTCATAAAGAAACACAACTGATCCTTTAGTTGCCTTCACTGACTCTTCAGCAACTGAGTATGATTCAGCAGATGAATCTTCAATCTGCAGCACCCTTCTTCCTGCACTGAAAAAGTTGGAAGGTGCTGAACCTATTTCTGGACCAAAGACTATCAAATTAATTTTGAAGTCAAAATCCACACTCAAAGCTGTAGCTTTAAAATGTGTCATAATAAATAAACCATCCTCAGCTCCTGCTAAGGATAACAAAAGCTCTTCATCTTCAAAAGTTCAATCAGTTCCTGCTGGTAAACTAAAGAGTGTGAAAATTAAAGATGATTCTCCCTTAGCTATTGTAATGAAAGAACTTAATTGTCTAAAATTACAAGTTAGCAAAAATCAGTCATCTTACCCCAGAAGTAATCAATCATAATAAGCTCCACAAAATGCACTTTAAAACAAATACAAAACACAATTCAAAAGGAGTTATGATTTATATGGCTTAAATAATCATCTCTTTGAAAATTGTTATAAAGTTCTGTTTTGTAAAAGGTGTGAGAAAACTGATCACAAAACTTGTGATCATGCTGAATACATGTCCACCATGAACATGTCTTAGCATCTCAAAAGTCTGGGTAGAGCTTCTTCAAGACCTAACATCCCAAGACC
>BQNB010137311.1:0-17872 GCA_026074375.1 Tanacetum coccineum
TCCGCATAATCAATAGTGTTTACTCAGTGTTTCATTATTGCTGCTTTAGAATTATCTAAAGGAGCAAACTCTTTGCAAGCTCAAGGTTAAGATCTATTCAGTAAAACGATCCAACAATACTTAAACTTGTGAGGAGAATATTGGTTTGTGGTTGCTTTATTTTTGTCCAGTATTTGTGTTCTTTAATGTACTCATTTCTTTAAATTGTGATTGCAAAAATTTGGCAAGCAATAATTTGAGCCAATACATACATTACTCATTATCATCCATGAAAAATCTTTGACATATGTAAGGTATTCCTTCCATTACCTTAGCCTCAGTCCCTTACCAACAAACAAACACTCGTGATCTTTCTCTTTGCAATAATATGAGCCACAATCTTTTATCATGGTTGTTGGAAACGTTTTTACAGGCCTAACAGCTATCAAAGAAAAGTATGACATGAAATTATTATCGATATGAATCAAATGACTATTAATGTAACCACATTTAAATTTTAAGCCTTACATGCCTATCCTAATGTTGTAAGTTTCTGTTTCATCCTATAAAAGTTAACAATGGTTCATTTTTCATTTGTACTTAGTTTGCTCATGAATCTTTAATGATTGTGTTTATGACCTATAGAACTTTAGAAGAGAAAACAAAGCTCTAAGCTAATTTTATTAATTGCAGAACATATATTAATGTCTGATGGAAGTACACATTATTCTAATACAGTTACATGTATATCCACCAGGTTGATTGTAACTTGATTCCAGTGGGTATATCGCCTCAGTTAGAACCCACCTCTACATCTAATTATCAAATTCCTTGAAAACATGTATACACCTTTCTAATTTTTTTATTTCGATTTTAAATTAATAGATGTTTTTCACAGATTTACAATATTAATGGACAGGTTTGTGTTGTATATATTTTATTTGGGTTGTATGTTTTCAAACCTTTAAATAAACTTATTGCAATTTCAGGTCCTAATATTTAGTCAGGATTATTATTTGTAGAATTCTATCACTCATTTGGCACCCGAAAGCAAATATAATTTGGATGGATCTTTATTTTGCACTACAAACAGTGTTATGTTGGGCCAACATGATGGGATAGGGCGAGGGAGTGAATCACAACCCCCGTAACTTTTTTTATTCAATATAAACTGCATGTAAACTTCATGTTTAATGGTTTCGTTTTTGTATATATATTAGGAAATGCACGGATGATCATGGTTTATTATCACGAGCGTACAAGTTTAATGGTAAGTCGACTGTTAAAAAATTTTAGACGGTATTTGTAGCTTCATTGCTTTATGGGATATATTGAAATTGCTCATTATTATTGCTTAAAAAAAATTTAGATGGTATTTGTAGCTTGATTTCTTTGGGGGATATATTAAAATTGCTCATTATTACTGCTTATTTGGTTATTGCTTTTCATATATTCTGTTGTAAATAAGCAGTTTGAAGATGCTTATTGAAAGACATCTTCATTTCATTATGAATAGTGATAAGGTTATGTGTTTTTCGGATTGTTGGTAGTGTCATTATTATATTGATTATGAATTGGTCGTTTAATATTGTTAAAATGCAGACTACAATGCACATCCAAACTTCCCTTAAAAGTTTCGCTAGTGTCATTTGACATTATTAATTGGTTTATACTTTTTCACCTTTTTTGTGTAGATTATCATAAGACGGATTTTTATGTCTTTACTTTTGGTATATTAATTAATCACTTTAGTTATGGAGGTAATTCTCGAGGAGGGAGTTCCATCATATTTGTTAGTACAAAGATTATGTATTTAATCTATACCGCTCTTTTATGTTTTTGGTGATAAAAATGTGACTAGCTAATACGTACGAAAAGTGTGAAGTTATAGTAATCATAAATCTCAATGATCATGCAATCAACATCTTCGACGTTAAGGATGCATCACGAAGGACCCTTGGTTTACACCCGAGTAAACACATAAGGTATGTACAAAAACATTAAACTTGTAGGATGATCAAAGAAATAAGTTTTTGTCTTAAACTTTACATTTTTATAAATGTAACAAAATAATTTTTCAAAAATTAATTAGACAAATTACTTTTTAATTATAAAGAAATGTTTTATGTGGTAATTATTTCAAAATTCAAAATCTGGTTATTTTCTCCCCAAAACATGTTAAACTTTCAGCAGACAAGTTTGTCCCTACAAAAAGACAAAAATAGAAGCGTCTGTCAGGGCGGTCCTTTAAATAGGCCGGCGGCCCTCTTAAATATCCGGCGGCCCCCTAATATATCTGGGACCGCCGTTTCCTGACAGACTGTTTTTCAGCTCCTATAAATAGTGGGTCACCTCCAACTATTTTCACAACCCTTTTGCACGAATTTCTCCCAGTTCTTTCTCTCTAGATATCACTAAATCTCTCTAAATCTTTGATCATTTAACTTGTTTAATCTTGTTTAAATGTGATTCAATCTTCTACTCTTTCCTTCTCCTTTCCTCAAGTGCAAGAGAAGAGCTTCGGTCATCTTCAAGATCCGAAGTTATGTAGTCTATTTAGTCTATTTGTAACATTTTTTACATATAGATTTTGTCCACGTCTTCCAATATTTAGTAGTGTGTAGACCCAAATGATGTATATATTTGGATGGGTTGATTGTGGGTTGGTTAGTATTTTAGGCCTTAAAATACATTGGTGATGTGGTAGATTGGTTCTAGCTAAGATTAGGACTCGACATCTAGCTTAGTGTCAGAAAATAATGTAAGCAATGCGGTTTATGTATTTAGGCCATAAAACACAAGGTTTGTTATGTTGGGCCATAAAACATAATGGGTTTGGTTGTACCCGAAGAAGGACTCGACATCTAGCTTAGTGTCGGAAAATAATGTAAGCATTGGTATAAGGTTTTCTTTGCCGAAAAGGTGCTTGTTGATTAGTGAAGTAACTCTCGAGTTGGATACTCGAGGAGTGGAGTAGGGCGAAGAGGAGTGGTATGTGCTTAATTACACATACCTTTTACCTTTAAAAACAAGCTAAAATAACCAAAAACGGTTACTTTACTCTTGATTGTGCTTCTGATTGTGTGAATGGTTGTTTCTCTTAGTGTGTATATGTTGTTAGTATGGTTGTGTAAACTATGTAGTTAATATTATGTTTAATTTTGTATAATAAGATATGTGTAGTTGTTGTAAACCTTTAGCGACACTTTCATATTACGTCTAATTGATTGGCGATTTGATACTAACGACTTTAAGATTATAAATGGAAACGGTATTCTCTCCCTTTGGTATTCGCCAATATATTCCACATAAGTGGTGATACTGGATGTGAAAAAAGGTGGCGAAGCTCTAGATCCACCTATCTGGACAAAGGTTCAAGTTTATGTTATAATTTTGATTAATTATTTAAAAATTTAAGAGTTAAGGCTTCTGTCTACTTCATGTTATTGTTATGTTAAAAGAAGCACAAGTCTCTAACTTCATTCTATGCAGATAATGCGCTTTTTTACCAACCCGCGCAAGCCCATGATTCTTGCTCTTGCTAGGCTAGATCCTAAAAAGAACCTTTTAACTTTGTTAAAGCATTCAGGGAGTGTCGTCCATTAAGGGAGCTTGCTAATCTTGTATGACGGCTTACGTTGTTTGTGTAGTCATATTCTTTTCTGATAAGTCATGATTGGATCTGTTTCGTCACTAACGGATATTTATCACTTACTTTTTGCAGACATTAATTATGGGTAACCGAGATAACATTGACGAGATGTCAAGCACCAGTGCATCAATGCTTATGTCAACTATTAAGATGATTGATAAGTAGGATCTTTATGGGCAAGTGGCATATCCTAAACATCATAAGCATAAGGAAGTCCCTGACATCTACCGGCTAGCAGCAAAGACCAAGGTACACTTGAATAAATATATACGTAGTATTGCTTTTTATATTGATAAGTGATAATTTGATTCTATCAGCATCTGTTTCTCTTTAGTGTATCAAGATAATCGTTAAAATACCATTTTGTTTTGCTATTTTATTCTAATATGAGTATTCAATAATGATGCAAGATAGTGTATTATTAATTCTTGCTTTAATCTTTGATGACGTGATATTTGACACATAACTTTGTTTAACTTATTTTGACAGGGAGTTTTCATCAATCCAACTTTCATAGAGCCATTTGGACTCACTTTGATTGAGGTAAAGTCTTCTGACATTTTTAGCAATCAAAGGCATTAGTCGGTTTTGTACCATGTCCCAACTCATCAGATTTCATCAAACAGGTGGCTGCTTATGGGTTACCAATGGTTTCCATAAAAATGGAGGTCCTGTGGATATACATTGGGCAAGTTATGTTTGAATAATTTCGAGGTGCAAATTCTGACCCATTTGGGCTTTGTTTTGTATTTTATGGATGAAATTCTTAGCTTAAAATGAAACGGGAAAGTCAATCAAAGAGCATAAAAATACATAAAACCTACTAAACTATACTACGTAGTATTTAGATATTCATTGTAATAGTGTGTTTTGTAATCATACTTAACACACCCATTATTCACAAGAAAATTAGAGGTAGTCAACAGCAAGTGTTTTGGGTCAATCCGACTTGACCTATACAAAAATTACCCGTTTTGGCCTGTTAACCGAATCTCTATATATTAAGTGCATTTTGCCACCTTATATAGGACTAGGTGGGCGAATTGATAATTTCATCATTGCAGGTACTAGACAATGGCTTGTTTATTGATCCTCATGACCAACCGTCAATTACAGATGCTTTATTAAAGCTTGTCGCAGATAAGCAACTGTGGGGCAAATGCAGGGCAAATGGGCTGAGTAACATTCATCTCTTTTCATGGACTGAACATTGCAAAACTTAGCGTTCACAAATAGCAAGTTCTAAACCAAGGCAGTCAGGTTTGCGAAAAAATGACGATGATGATGAAAATTCTGAATCTGACTCACCAAGCGATTCCTTAAGAGACATGCAGGATATATCTTTAAATTGTTATGTTTGCATACTATTTGTTTAACATATTTGCCGTTATTCATTATTTACTTACATCCAGTTAGATTTTGTGAAATAATATTATGAAGCGAACTCGCCCATCGGGCGGGTTATGAAGCTAGTGTTATATAAGCGGCTTATGACTTATATATCATAAGCTCATAAGCCTACGTTGATTGTTTGGATTAACTTATATTTAATAAGTTGATAACTTTAAATGTTTGGTTTAGTTTAAAGTCATAAATGACTATAAGAGACATGAGTTGAAAAATATTAATATTAGATTAAATATAATTGAGGGGTAAATTTATAATTTATAATGCAACATGAGTGTGTATCAGCCCAACCATCACTTAAAAAGCCACACAACTTTTAATTGCTTAACTAAACCCCCTTATATAATTTCATAAGCCCACTCATATAAAGGCATAGCCAAACACAGAGTTTGAGCATATACGACACATATAACTAATATAGCTCATAAGCCCCCCCCCCCCCAAAAATTTTTTCATACTAAGCTTAGCCAAACCCACATAAAAACATTATGAATAACAAGAAGGTGGTGAAAGAATTGTACCCGCCCAAGCACCCCACCCCCCGGTCCACAAAGATACGGTGTTTCATACTTTTTGTCCTTTTGTCTCTCTGTTTACAGTGCAACACAGTTTTTTATCAGTTTTTATTCCCGTATCTTTTGATAGTTTAATACTTTTGACTTGTTAAACTTGATATTTTTTTCACAGTTTTCATTTCATAGTTTTATAACATAAACACAATTATAAAAATAAAAATCAAAAAACGCAAAAAACGCAAAAAACCTGAGGAGGGAGGGGGTACAAATGGTGTTTTAGGGGGGTCATTATAACTTAACCAATAACAAAAACCTAACTGTACCAAACAAACATCAAATATTTCTCGCGTGATTAGGGAATTTTTTTTCTTCACTTTTATCAAATTGCATGTGTCATGATTTCATAATTTTTCCATTCTCAATGTATACAATCAATATTTTCAAGTATTTTTGGAAACCCATGCACATTAATATGCTTTGAATATAAATTTTGATTATTGTTAAAAGTCGGGTTTCCGTAAAAACTCAAGCATGTACAAATCAATAATGTAGTTGCAAAAATGATCTAGACAATCGCGTGTGGTATGTTTATCCATTTATAAAATTTCATCAAATTGCTCAGGTGATGAGTGCGTAATGCCAAATTGGCGTAGGACTGAATTGAGCTCGATTTTATAATAACATTACAAACTCATTTGACCCGTAGCATCGATTCGAACTTGAAAAAGAATTATAAAATACTTGAAAGAGGAATGGAATTTAATACCTTCGACTATACATCTATATTTCCGGCTCACATGATATATTCTTCAAAAATAGTACTCCGGATACTTGGCATCATCACCAAAATAGTCACTCATCAAACATTCTTCGGCTTCACAGGATCATGGCAAATCCAGTTACGGGTAAAAGAAGGTCAAGCTTGTTATTGTTGTTGTAACGATTGGTTATACTCATACGCTTGCATCATAAAGTAAATTTTTGTTTCGTCATTGACATCGGAAAAGTTATCATGTTATTCGTCAGTGTAATTCGGATCCGTTGTAAAATCATTTGTGTAAAATTGGTTAAATGAGGGTATAACATATATAAAGTGAGAATTAAAAATAATACTAACAGGGGCTAACCAATGACTAGTTTTTTCAAATTCAAAAGTTGTAACGCAGGTTTAGGCAAAGGCGGTGCCAAGAACTTTAATTAAGGGGGGCTGGTGTACTTAAGGCAAAAAGTCATAGTGATATATACCGCTTTCAAAATTAACCTGTAGTGTTGTCTTTTATTGTTTACGTTATTGATTTATGAATAAGAGGGGCTGGATGTAAAAAATAGTAGAAAATCGGCTTATAATCTTAAAAATTGGCTTGTAATTTAAATAACCAATAAATAAAGTGGGCTAATTAAAGGAGGCTCACCACCCATTAATCACTCTACTAGCTCCGCCTTTGCGTTAAGATGATAAAGCCAGTAACACTGGTGCCACATCGGCATAACGTTGAATTAGGCGTTACCATACCTAACGATCTTAACCCAAAAGATTGGAATTCGTGATAGACCAGATTTGTGCGACTAAAAGTATTTTGCTTTTTCATTATTTTATTTTATCTATATCTTTTAACCTAATCACACTTCAGTTAAGTCAATATTTTTCGAGAACCTACATCCCCCCACTTAAGATAGAAAGTATCGAAAGTGATAATATCGAGGGGTCTTCCATGATCATAGTAATATGTCTTTAACGAAAATGCCAATCTTCAAACCTATTTCCTTGAACCATGGATGTAGGTAGCCAGAAATCCAACACAAGAGGCGAAATGGTGTTAACAAAACAAATAATATGGGTAAAAACACAGTATGGACAACAAGTTGATCTAGGGGTAATCTTGCACTGATAATGATTGAACAAAAGGCGTTTTATCAGGGAAGTCGACAAGTGAGTGTAACAGTCGATAACCACATATATACCACATTTGGGCTAATTTGGGTGGAAATCCTAAAGTGTTGCCCTTCTTGAACCATCTATTCATGCTAATCAATTAGGTCTCTAAATGATGTACATCCCAAGTTCTAAAGTCTACCATACTACCGACACACTCAATTTTTTGGTGGATTTTTTATATCATGGATGAAAACGGATCATCAGGCTTAAACGTCACCAAGTAATAATAAAGGGTAACGTGCATTCGGCAAAGATTAATTCTAGTTATGTTAAGAAAAACATGTCAAAATTTTTAAAATTGACATCATTTTTCAAAGAAAAAACTAGAAAATCGAAGCAAGCTTTTAGTCCAGTGATAATTCTACTCCATCCCCCAACTTGATTTGTACATGTCCCTATGAACAAATAAGGAAATGAAATATAAAAGAGTAGAATTAAAACAAGAAACTCCCTTGAGTATTGCTCTTGGTCGTGAAATAAAAATGGCAAGAGAAGAACTCCTGACTAACTTGAGCAAACTCAATATCCCAGAGATCACTTAAACAAACAAAATGCATTAAAAACAATATACATGAAATACAATCCTAACTCACTTTCGTAGGAAATCATGGTGGCATTAGCATATGACAACAAGCCTTTTAAACACGTTGGTGGCCCACGTGGACGAGTGATAGTCTCGTGTAGTTTCCAAAGAACATACCCATAAAGTTCAATTACTTATACATTCATTTTGAGAAATGTTTCAAACATGATTTGAAAGTTTTTAAGAAAGAGGTTACGACGTAACCCCGGTGGTTACGCCGTAACTGTGTGATAATTTTAAAATTTTTGTTTGAGATGTTACGGCGTAACCATGAAAGGGCATACGCCATAATTGAAGGGTTACGGCGTAAACATAAGTGTTACGCCATAACAGCTGCTTCAGCAGCTACATTTACCACACAATTATGGGTCGAGCCGGTCTTGGTTTTTACCTCCTTGCTGCTGAACCTGCAAAATTAAGTGAGAAACATACAAACCAACTAAAATGCAGAAAATGAAATATAAAAGACGGGTTGTCTCTCGACAAGCACTTTTGTTTATTAACGAGTCTATAAGTTAGACTTATGCCCATTCTACGTTTCTTTATAGGCATCCTCTTCTAACTCTTTTCGGATCATTTCTCTGATGTCACACCCCAACTAAGGCAGAAACATGAGGCGTGACAGATGATTCATCGTCATAACACAAGATAACAATATAGAGAAAACTAAAATGCATATCATAAGAGTGTCACAACGTCCTCCGACAAAATGTATGAAACTTTAGTCAAGACAAGTTGAAGAACACAACAATAGTCTAAGTATTACTGTAGAATAGCTATAATCTCTTAACACATACACGCAATATTTAGCAAGAAATGTTAGATATAGAAAGACTTTAGGAGGAAGGTTTTAGTGAGAGAAAGATAAGAGAGAAACATACTTGTTGACCTACATGGAAATAAAACAACCATCCCCTCTCTCAAGCATAGAGAGGTGTATATATACTTACAAGGGACGGATGGGCCTTAGCTTAATGGACTTATCCATGGGCCTTGGTCTAACTACCTAAGTAAGTTTCCAAATATTAACTTGACGAGCTAACTACCGATATCTATGAAGTGACCGAGACTTTTCTAGGAATTTCGTATTCCTTACAATCTCCCCCTAAGGGAGGTCACTTCATGTTACAAAAACTTAAACCTAGCATAACTATGAGCAAAGTCTTCATTCTTGTGCTCGCAGACTTGAATTTCTTTTTTTCTTCTTCTTGTGAATATGTTGTAGTGACCTTGACTTTTAGGCTGGAGCACATTCCTTTGACTTTAACTTGTATGTGATCCTTGAGCTTCTTGAGATCATCATCTAATCATAATCTCTATTCGTCATCTTATGATCTTTTGCCATCTTGTTATATTGTGACTTCTAGACCTACATGGCTCATACGTTTTGGTATCAGAGTGACGAAAACTTCTTGAAATTCTTTGACTTTAATAACTTTGTCACTACAAGAAAGACGTACGTTTATCCAAGTTCAGAGTCTTTGAAACATGAACTGAGCTTTCATTATGTCTTTATGTTTGTCGGGTCGGGTAGAGCATTAGGGCTATGATCTTGTAATTTAGCTGGAATCAGGTTACCTTTACCTACATCTTTAAGTATCCTGCATTAAAACAGTTAGCAATAAAGCGGGGGGACGAATATGGCTTTGTCATTCACCCGTGTTTGGTTGGAGTAACCTTCGAATCCATGAGGATCGACCTGTGATCAGGTAGATTCAATTTAAGAAGAATCTCCTTGACAGGATTTCTAGCTGAAGTATAGAATCTTTCTAACACATATGTATTAGATTCATCAAATCACATGTTTCGTTACTGGAACTGTCTTCAAAGGTAGACAACACCGATAAAGAGTGAACCAGTGAGTTACATCTCATCGATGAATAGAAAAAATCGATTATGAAAAAATCAATCGATGTGTCACTTGCTAAAGTGGTTTTGTGACACATCGAGAGTGTTAATCATTTCAAAATTCATCATCAATCATCAATTTATAACCTGGAACAAGTTTTGATATTTTATTTGAATCACACCATCGTTTCTTTCCAGTTGTCACAAGTTGTGATTCATATATATCCCATCAAGTCCACCTACCTACCATGAGCTTGTTTGATGTTGGCTCAAGCAGGATTTCCATCTTCATTGTGAATGAATTCACTCTGATGTTCTGGCAAAATCACAAGGATAATGCGTAGGACTCTTAATATATATCTTGTAATTCACATTGTGTGACTTAGCAAGCAGAATTTGACAAGTGTCCTAATGAGATTTATGGATGATCTCTTTTGGCTCTAGACTCAATAGTGCACTTTGATTTTAGTGATCGGAGGCTGGAGCAGACTGCCACCTTTTCAATATCAACTAACTCGGAGTGAGAAAGTCGATAGAAATGCGTGTAATCTCCGTGAGAAATGAAACAAGAGTCTTTTGAGAGACCTTGAGTGGCTAGGGAGGGTTGTGCATAGCGTCACTGGGTCCATGACAGTCTTCAATGTCAGACAACACCTTAGTGTTTCCGACAGTTTATGTATTGACCCGGTTTCTGCCTAAGTGTATGGAGGGCTTCTTTCTTTACACCCTTTATCCTTACATTTCTTTTTCATTCTTCAACCCCTTCAATGCTTACCGAGACTTCATAACTAACACCTTGTTGGGTTTGTTCCAGTGTTAGCTCCATCTCAGTCGGCATTATTCCCTTTTCTTACTTTTTCTCCTTTTATCATACCTAAGGACTTCTACACTAACTAGTGGATATCCCTGGGTAGATCCCTCCGGTTCTGGCTGGATCATGGGATTTGAATACCTATGCCTAACCACCTTATATCTCCATAAATTTAAGAACATGGCCGGTCTTTTGGGTATTCCATCACAATCCTTCAAAACCATTGAAAATTCAATCAAAGTGTTTGATATAAATATCAAAAAGATTTACACTTTGAGAGTTTTTCATTATCACTAAAAGCTCCCCCTTAACATGTGCATCGTAATCGTAGTACATGTTAAGTGTGGAGTGCATTGAGTCCATTTTATTTGATCACATCTTTCAATACAAATTAGATCCAGGTTAATCACATTTTCTCCCCTTATCCAAAATGTTAACCCCTTGATATTTTGGATATCAATTGATTAACCGTTCGGGGACAAAATGTTATATGCTACCTATAAGGAACATTTTAATGCTCCCCCTCAATTTTTGAGGGTATATAAGATAGTGCTGAGTACAATAATTTGAAATTTTTTGAATTTACTAAGAAATTCTTGAAAATTTTGTACTCGAGCACTCCTTATTATCACCATAAGTCTATACTACATATATACATATTCACATGTTTATTATGTACTAGGATTGACCTTATATAGATGAGGACAACATATGATAAATCATATGGTCCTTTCGAGCAGCCGAAGGTCTCCCCCGTACGGTCTTCCTCCTACAAACTTCTCCAAGCTGCGCATCAACCTTCGATCTCTAAGCTTTCTGTCAATGGCACTTATCATCACCCGAGCTCTCCTCTTGTCTTGTGGACTCCATCGTCTCTTCGGCAAATAATCCATCTGAATTCCGGTAGCAATGTCATTGAGAGTTGTACGAACATGGTTAAGTGTGCCATCACTGAACTTGTGAAGTTCATCAGTGCGCATTAACCGGTTTCTGCTCAATTCGTCTTGATAGATAATGCCTTGGACGTCAGGATAGCCGGTGTAGGGAGTCATTTTTCTGAGATCAGGTCGTGTTGTGTCTGGTCTTGTGAGGTTGATCTTTTTCTGATAGCTTTCGACGGCCAACTGTAGATCTTCCACACGTTCTTGAATGACAATTCTTTGAGTGTACATTCTCAGAGCCACATTTAGTGCATATCGATCATCCAGACTGAGATTGGTGAGCTTTCCTTGAACAAGAAGAAGTAACATATCTTCAATGTCTTGGCGACGAAGTCTCTTGAAGTCGCCTTCTCGAAACTTGTATAGCACATCATCTTGTCGACGAACCATAATCTCTTCCAAATGACTATAACCAAAGAATTTCATGATCTTGAGACTGATAACCGCTATGATCTTGTGCCTTGAGTAAACATC
Organism: Tanacetum coccineum; assembly: GCA_026074375.1. Lineage (NCBI taxonomy): Eukaryota > Viridiplantae > Streptophyta > Magnoliopsida > Asterales > Asteraceae > Tanacetum > Tanacetum coccineum. Next base: position 12,147 of record BQNB010137311.1, read on the forward strand.
CTTGGAAGTTTCCATGTTGGTAGCATATTCATAGAATCTCTGACATTTTGGACCCCAGTGGTATGTACCCCAATAGGCGTGTTTGTCGTAGTCTATTGGTACCACACTCCAAGTAGTTCTAGGGATCCGGTCTTCAATCCATTTGACTTGACCATAATCAACAGCCTTCGTCTTTGTTATGGAAGTAGTATACTTTCGACTTGAGCTTCCTCCTTTTAGATATTCAAGGTCAATTAAAGAAACATGTAATCTTATGATCTAAACCAAGAACAAGAGAGAGATGTGAGTTGTGATGTTTAGAGAGAGAAAGTGATGGAATGGATGATGTTATTACTATGTGGAAAATATGGAAGAAATGAAACAACCAACCCCTCTCCAAGGCTAGGAGAGGACTTATATAGTTACATGATGGCCGACCCATGGGCTACGATGGGCTTCCTATAGGCCTTGGGCCGGATTAGCTTCTATTCTTAACATGACACAATCTACGAGCTAAGACCTATTACAACTTGGAAGTGATCGACACTTTTTGTGTTTCCAACAATCTCCCTCTAAGGGAGGTCACACCATTTTACAAAACTTTAAGCCTAGCATACAATGCTTTGTCTTTAGTCTTTAGCTCGTCCTTTTGACATTCTCCTATGAGTACATTGACGTTCATCTTGTACCTCTCTAGCAGGAATGACATCATCATCACCTGTAATGAACTCTAGATGTGTAGTCTCATTCAAGTCGGTAGGTTAAGATCTGGAGGACCCTTTCGAAGAACTTGTTGTCCTGCTCTCCTTACGAGTTAATTCTTTGGATGACTCAGCTTCCTTTCCTGATCTCCGTCTCTTGGTCCCTCAGTTTGATCCAGTGGAGGGTTCTTCATCTTTATCTTTATCGTCCCTTGTTCTTGGAATAATGAGAACATCACCATAAGAGGAAAGGAGGTCCTTGTCTGTGTTATAGGCTTACCAATGAATTGTAAGATTTTCTACATCTGGTCTGTCAATTGATTTTTTCTCTCTATTTTACCATTAGAATCTTTTTTAATTCAAATTTTGAGAGTGAGGAAGCAATTCCGTAAGATGTCTGAGGTTGATTGGTGGAACGAATCAACACTTCAGCTCCCAGAGATTCAGTAACATACTTCTCAACTTTGGACTTGATCTTCGATGTTTGAGTTTTGACTTGATTCTTGATAAGTTTCTGCATGTTGGAATCAAGTGAGTTGAGGAACTCTTGATTTTCTGCTTGAGCTTGTTTGATTTGAGCTGAATAGCCAAATCTACTGCTTCCTTCATCTTAGAACCAAGGTATTCATTAACTATGCCCGGTATGGATGAAATGGCTTCAGCGAAAGGATTTGATTGTTTAAGTTTAGAGAGATCAGATTCCAACGCGGTTACTCTTTGATTAAAGCCGAATAGAGATGCAAAGTTAGGAATTGTAGGCGGTGTTGTAAAGGGATAAGTTGTTGTGGTGGTGGTAGGTGTTTGTTGACTTGATTGAGTGATAGGAAAAAGAGATGGAGGGATTGTTGTAGTGATAGCTGGAGTCTCTGTGGCTACAGAAATAGGTACATTGACTAAAGTAGTTGATTCTGTATGAGGATTCAGGATAGAGTCAATACCTTCATCCGTAGTAGGAGAGATGAACTTTGAAACCAGATCTGACACGGATGAACTTTGCTGTTGGACAACGGGAGTAGCAGCCGTGAGAGTCACATGGGCATCTTCCATGTCTTTGGTAGTGTCAGCTTCAGTCATGTCAACATCACCTCCTTCCAGAGCAACATTTGTCATGTCTCCTTCTTTGTCTTCTTCACCATTTTTAACCCTGTCATCATCTTTTTGTTTCTCACTTTCATCAGATGTTTGATAATCTGATGGTGTGCGTACCAACTGATCAGATATCTCTTCCTCATCTTCATCATCTTCTTCTTGTTCTTCTTCGTCATCTTGTTCTTCTTGATCATCAGTTGAGAAGGTGGACAACTTTGGATGAGTAATGTTGTCACCATCATCATCTGATTCTGTTGCATCATCATCATCATCATCATCATCATCATCATCATGTGCATCTGACTCTTTGTTAGCTGCATCATCTTCATCAGCATGTGCATCATCATCTTCATCATCATCATCATCATCATCATTACTAAAGGTCCAAGACTCTTCCTTACTATTAAAATGATGTTCGGGTACATCAGGAACCTCTGGTTTGTCACCAGCTCCTTCATCTATACATGTCTTCTCGTGTACTTGCTCATCAGGAACCTTTGAAAGGATGTCAACTCCATTACCTAAGCTACTTGCTTGTGAGCTGTGTGTCTGAATTCGACTTCTCTTGATAACTATCTTTAATTGTTCAGCTTCAGTCAAAGCAGTCTCGGAGAGAGTCTCTAAACCTGTAGCAGGTTGCTTTTGCTTTCTTGAGTCAGTCATCTTACCAGTTTGTTTGACCTCTTTTGCTTTGGGATCCCCTCCCCCCCCCCCCCCCCCCCCCATATCCCCCCCCCTTTTTTTTTTGGGAGGCTTTTTCTTTTGGGTGTTGTATCAGAATTAACTTTCTTCTTATGAACACTTGCTTTTGTCTTTGGAGGTACTTCTCCTGAAGCGATAGCATAGTATTCTTTGTAGGACTTAGAGTTTCGGATGTCCTCGTTTGTCAATTCCTTAGGCAAGATTGCACCGTATAGCTGTGTATCATCATGCCTGGAGATAACATTGATTGTGGTGAACATGGGGTCATCCCTGGCATAGTGCCAATTAATCTTGTTCCTCTGTGGAATTGATGGATCTTTTGACATGAAGAAGTTGACAATAAGCTTGGTGAAGCATGGGTAGTACATCACATTAACCTTCTTCGTATTCTTATTCTCTACTTGATAACTAAAGTCCTCCCACAGAAGAAAGGCATAGTCAACATCTTTTTATGGTACATGCCCAAAAGATTGTGCTTTAGATAACGAAGACTATCATATAGCTTTTACATTGAGGACACTTGTTGATAACCGCAGCAAATGATCTCCAGGGTTGATATAGCTTGTTGACATTGACATCTGTAATCTTCCTTATCTCTCCACTGTGTCCGAGACTTACGAGAAATGTGAGAATGTCTTGCTCAAAGGGTGGTTAATCAAATATCTGATTACGGATTTTAGGGCATATTTGAAGCATTTCTCTGAAATACTCAAGATTGACAATATGTTTCTTGTTATTCATCTTGAATCGAATCGAACGGTTATGAACGGATGCAGTAGCCCAGAACTCTTGCATATAGATCTCTGGAACATCAGCTGAGGCTTGAAATGCCTTGTAGAAGGGAGTGAGCTTCAACACATCATAAACCACTTGAAGAGTTGCTTCTTTTGACTTGAGATCTGAGCTTAATCGTAGATTACATTTACCAATCTTCAGTCGGTTGGCAGGAGCAACTAAGGCATCATCCAATGCAATATGTTCAGCCTTTGTGATGTCCATGATTCTGCTTAAGCAAGAGTCAATGTAGTTTATAATGTGACACGATTAATTATGCATTAGAACCTTTATGAATTTTAGCACTTTGAAGATCAAACAACTTAGATAGACTAAAAGCTTATGTAACTGAGGCAACTATTTTAACAATTTAGGAATCGTGGTTTGTCTAACTAGTAGATAATTTTAGTATACCTAAGTTGAATTTTAGTTAACCTTGGATTTGTCAAGCTTTTAATGTCTACTTGAACTAAGTAAAGTTTTTATTTGACCTTATTTGGAGAAATTTGATCTTTAAGTGTGTTTTGTCAAGACAAGTTTGGTTCCTAAAGCTTTTTCACTCTTTCGGTTCACATCAATGTTATTGTTCGGCTAAAAAAAGGTTGATGTTCGGTTCCTAGCGGCTTAGATAGTTCGTACTAAAGGCTTAAGACCGTTCGTTCTAAAGGCTTAGACTCGTTCGGTTCCTAAAGGCTTCTAGACTCGTTCGGGGGGGGAGGGGGGCCGACGCCCCCCGTTTCTAAGGCTTTAGACTCGTTGGTCCTAAAGGCTGTAGTCGTTCGGTTCCTAAAGGCTTAGACTCGTTCGGTTCCTAAAGGCTTTAGACTCGTTCGGTTCCTAAAGGCTTTAGACTCGTTCGGTTCCTAAAGGCTTTAGACTCGTTCGGTTCCTAAAGGCTTTAGACTCGTTTGGTTCCTAAAGGCTTTAGACTCGTTCGGTTCCTAAGGGCTTAGACTCGTTCGGTTCCTAAAGGCTTAGACTCGTTCGGTTCCTAAAGGCTTTAGACTCGTTCGGTTCCTAAAGGCTTTAGACTCGTTCGGTTCCTAAAGGCTTTAGACTCGTTCGGTTCCTAAAGGCTTTAGACTCGTTTGGTTGCTAAAGACTTAGACTCGTTCGGTTCACATTGATAATCATTCGTTCGGTCCACATATACAATCACTCGATCGGTTCTCATTTGATATTTCTCGTTCGGTGCTCAAAACATATTACTCATTCGGTTCCTAAAGGAATTACTCGTTCGGTTTCAAAGCTTAACCAATTCATAAGACATGATTTTTGCTTATGGGTTTATCAACAATGACTTGTTTAAACCTATTTTTATCATTTAAGAACACATTGGTTGTAGGCTTAGCATCATACGAGCAGCACAAAACCATAAAATCATGTAAACCGAGTAAACTAACAAGAATGAGTTCAAGATTACATTTAAATGATTCTAGCACTTAGCAAGGATGCACATCATTTCAATCCCACACAAAACCCATAACATTTATACAACTTTTCACTTAAACCCATATTTTCGATCGAAAACATGGCAAGCACACATTCATATAAGTCTCAAACAAAAAAACTGCTTTAAACTATGCATCTATACACCAATGGCATCAAAAACCCTCAATCAATTTGAAGATTTGAACACTTTTGATTTAGGAAACCCTAATTTGAAAAATTAGGGTTCTTCGAGTTCAAAAATGGTGAAATCAAAAAATTCTTTCAAGGTTTAAGATGTATATGCCGTGTGGATTAAGTTTGTAGTTATACCTTTGAAGCAAAAATTACCCGAGATGGCAGTGGAGATGTTGGCGAGTGATTATGTTAAGTGTGTTTGTGTGTGTGAAGGTAGATGTGAACAGTGACTAGGGATGAAGAGGATGACTTATTTATTTAAGTTTAGATTATAACACATATAGTCCCTTACGTTTCATCACCCTTTATTTTGCCATTATAAGTTTTATAAGGTATATATTAGATAAACAAATAGCACTTATAGTCCCTAATGTTTAAACTAGCATACCTATAGACTTATGTTTGCAAGAATATTCCTAAAGGCGTAAACACATAACACATTAGGCACATGTAAGCTAAAATTAATTAACTTTTCTTAAAGTGATGTTTTGTTATTGTGTAAAAACCTTAAACTCAATTTATTAAGACAAAGAAATTTGACATTCTCTCCCCCCCTCAAACAATGACCCATTTCTATTTAAAGAGCTGTAGTCGTTGTTTGAGAAGTCAAATGTCATTTGAAAAAACATATTTTCTGATGAAGGAAGTATTTTTTTTAGAAACAACAAACACCATAGCAAATAAGATTTCTCTTATTTATCAACTGATTTCTCTTATTTTGGAGTAGATGTATACTTGATAGTGTCCTTGGCCTTCTTTTGAGGTTAGCTTCTTTTGTCTTTTGAGTATTTCATCACAATCCTTCCAAAAACATTGAAAATTTCAATCAAAGTGTTTGATATAAATATCAAAAGA
>BQNB010137312.1:1779-17871 GCA_026074375.1 Tanacetum coccineum
AAAATGTAATTATCCTAAAGTTAAACTTCAGGGGTTGTTTTGTCATACTTGAAAGTTAAAGGTTTAAAGATTTTAAAAGTTATATTAAAAGGATTTACCTTGTAAATATATATAAACCAAGGGAATATATTGCCATTTTGCATTCTTAAAGGTATTAAATGTAATATTTTTATATAAATTATAAAAATATATTTAAATATTATGACTCGATTTTATTAAAACCCGACATATTTGTCGTTATCATTTGTCGATCGAAACACTATAAAATCAATTATGTTATAAATATAACATAATTTATCATCCACTAGTTTTTGTAGAAACTTAAAATGATAAAATCTTATCATTTAATCTATAACGTATTACGATCACATTACTAGGGAATTTCATGTGAGGGGTTTCATTTGGGTATACGTTTTGACGAGTTTGCTGGATTTACGATTTAATGTGTCCTGGCTCCTCAAACGTTTACTGCATGACCTCTGAACTATGATAGCCCGAACAGTGATACAATATTTCCATAAATTAATAAATCAAAGTAATATGTATGATTAAACAGCATGAAGTTTTAAAACATAAACAATCAAACTAAGACTTAAAATATTACCCCAGGTTACGTGACGAGGCCGTTACTTTCATTTGATATACTTTTGCCATCAATCAGATTTCCCTGTTAACGTGAGTTCATAGCCTCGCATTTTAAATCTTTGAAATATTTCATAAACCCACGAGGGGGATACATGCTATAAACCATGAATGCATGTGTTTTTCTAACTGTATGCTATCCTAATGCATTATTGCCTAAGTCCTTACTTTTTCCATTAAGACCACACTATCATGAACCGTTAATTACTTTTCGGAGTAAGCGTGAATGCTGTAAATAGATCTATTTCGGACTGAGCTTCCCCGTTGGTGTACCTATACTTTCTGGTAACCAAACGCACTTCATTTGAAACACTATGCATGCGTTTGGCAAAGGCACCCGTTGGGGCAACTTATTATGATTATAGATTATATCAAGGTCTCGGTGCATGAGCTTCGGGCAATAATACTGTTTTCTATAATAATTGTACACATTGCAATTATTACACTTATGGGTGTATAACAACGTAACCCACTATTGAACTTGTATTCAAACTGTTTATCATAAACCTATGAATATCACTCAACCATTGTGTTGACCTTTTTAGCATGTTTATCTCAGGTATTTGAGCAACTTATGGCACGGAGTTGAAAATGGCTAAATTGTTATCATTCAAACTTTATGTTTTCATATAGATTTTAGGACCTCTGTTTGTAAAAAACTCTGATGAAATAATATGATAACTTATCTTTTAAAAACGTCTCTCTTGAGTCGTTTTCTATGATTATGACTGTTGTACTATGAAATAATACTCCAGATTAGCTTCCGCTGCTATATGTCAAAAATGGGGGTGTTATACGCGCTTACTCCGAAAAGTAATTAACGGTTCATGATAGTGGGGTCTTAATGGCAAAAGTAAGGACTTTGGCAATAATATATCAGGATAACATATATTTGGAAAAACACTTGTATTCATGGTTTATAGCATGTATCCCTCTCGCAGATTTATAAAAACATTATAAGATTTAAAATGCGAGGCTATGAATTCACCTTAACACAGAAAATCTGATTGATGGCAAAAGTATATCAAGTGAACGTAACGGCCTCGTCACGCAACCTGAGCTAATATGTCAAGTCTTAGTTTGTTTGTTTAGGTTTCAAAACTTTACAGATTTTAACATACATATTTGATTTATTAATTTATGGAATTATTGCATCATTGTTCGGGCTATCATAATTCAGAGGTCATGCAGTATCGTTTGAGGAGCCAGGGCACTTTAAATCGTAAACCCAGCGAACTCGTCAAAACAAATACCCAAATGAAACCCCTCACATGAAATTCCCTAGTAACGTGATACGATAAGATTTTAAGTTTCTTCAAAAGCTAGTCGATGATAAGTTACGTTAATATATAACGTAATTGTTTTATAATGCGTTGATCGTTGATTAATAACGATCAATGTGTCGGGTTTTAATAAAATCGAGTCTTATAATATTAATATATATTTTTATAATTTATATAAAAATATTATATTTTATATTTTTAAGTTTGCAAAAATGGCAATAAATACCCTTGATTTATAAACTTTTACAAATTTAGTCCTTTATATATAAAGTATATGTAATTTAAACCTTTAACTTTAGAACTTGGCAAAACAGCCCCTTGTAGTTATAGCTTTAGGAAAATGACATTTTCAGTCCCTCTAGTTATAAATTTCAGAAAGTTATGATATATACCCCTATGCATGAAAACATTTGCAAATCAAGTCTAAAAATCACAATTTTGATATTTTTGAAATCCAAAAGAGTTTTGCAGGTCATGGCTTATTAGAATAAGCTAAAATAATATGTTCTAATGTAACAAAAGTTTATAAAATGGATTCGTTAGCTAGAAAATCAAACGGGTCGTTTTTAGGGTTTTAATAAAAAACGCATGGGTTTGTGGTTCAAGGGATCAAACAAGAGTTTATATAGGATCTAACAAGGCTAATAAAAGTTCTAAAATAGATCATGAGCTTATTGAACAAGATTTTGAGCTTACTTGAGCTAAAATGGGTCGAAATGGTGTTTTTGGGTTTGTACGCCTAGAAATGACTTCAATGGCTTCTTTCTCTTGATTCTTAGCTTCAATTCTGATCTTATGGACTTCTCTTGATCCTCCTTGGCTATTTATAGGGCTCAAAAACTTGGTGGCTAAGGGTTGTGGCTTGAAGTAAGGACCAAGGGTGCTAAGGTAATGACTAAGGGTAGCTATAGGATGGTTAGAAAGGGCTAGGAGTAGCTATGCAAGGTGTGAAGTAGTGGTGAATGGTGCGGTTTCCAAGGGGTGACAAGGTTTAGGATTAAGGTTTAGGGTTTAGTTTTAGGTTTAAAATGAAACTAGGGTTTTAGGGTTTCGTTTAGGGTTTAGGGTTTTAGATTAGGGTTTTACAATGATTTAGGGTTTAGGTTTAGGGTTTAGAAGTCATGCATGAAGTGTTTGTACCTTGTACTAAAGTGTTAGTAAGAAACTAAAGTGATTTAGGAGGTAAAATGACCTAGTTTGGTTTTTTTGCATTATTGACTTGTACATTGGGCTTTAGAAAGTTATAACTTGATTTAGGAGGGAAAAGATATTCAAATCTTGTGCATTGAACACTTGTACACATGCTTGAAGGCTTGCACATTCTTTTTATATGTATACATTACATATAATTAGGGTTTTGATATAAACGTTAATGAATAAAGTCTGATTTGATATAACGTTGTAAATGGTATGTTAAATGGATAATGTACTTGGTAAAAATGATATTAAGATATAGACTTGACATATTAGGATGTTTATATGATATAAACATAGATAGAATTGGCATAGGTAGGTTGTGTGAGCTCGTTTACTTTAGAGATGCAAGTTACGTTGCATAATGAGATAAAGCAAAAATTTCCCTGTAAAAAGGTGGTATATATAATAGATGGATATTACAGTGCATCTAATTTAATAGATGGAAAATTACCTTGATGAAAATTACGGGTTGTTATATATGAAGATATTTGTATTTTGGGAATGTATATCATTTTGATTATAAACTTTACGCGCATTCCAAGGGATACACCCCAATATGCCGTATTGGCCCAACCCAATACGGTGTATCCATCATTTTTTAGAGGTTATAAATAGAAGACTCAAAAACAAGTTTTTAGTGTGCAATATCATATTCTTAATACTTTACTCATAGAAGATGATTTTTTGAAGAAAAGAAGAGCAACAAAGGTCAAGCATCGATCACGATTCCATAGAAGACACCGTGTAATTTCCTTACTCTTGTAATCATTTAATTTTTGGTATCGTTCGGAAAAACGTTTAGTTTACGTTGGTTATTTAATCACACTTGTATAATTACAATGGTTATGGGCTAATACCCTCGGGTATTAGCCATCTTAATGAAAGTTTAATGTTTGGTTTGTTTTAAAAATCGATTTCTTAATTAATCGTTGATTTTTAATTATGTTTATCACCAAATACTTGTCTATGTACTTGAATATGCGACCTATCATTCAACTAGGTCTAGTGATACCTAAAAAGTAATCTAGATATTGAGATAGCTCTCCATATCGTGTCTTATATTACTGGACCAATAGGATCACAAATAATTCTATCATTACCTTTAATTATGAGCTTAGTTGATCGGTAGGTTACCTGTAATGTTTCAGCAATCATGTTCTTGATTAATTGGTAAAGACTCGAATAGTAGACTACCAGTATATAAAACACCGTCAAGCAATAAGTGGGTAAAGTCTTAATGGGCTAGGGTTTTAACAGGATCACCACTACTTTGATTCCCTAAGATAGATTACAATTAAACTAAAGGATGCTTTATGCGGATGCGTTAATTGTGACAAGATTAATCGTGTCTAAGTCTTAGGATGATGTCCCGCCTAAGTCTTAAGAATGATATGCCGCTTCGAGATAAGTAAATTATTTCACTAAAACAAACAAACCAACACTGAACTGGATTTAATATGGCTAATACAGTTTTCTATCATTTGGCTTGTACCATTTTTCTGATTTTCTTCTTTTGCATTTTTTGTGTGTTGAATTGATATTTGTTGCCACTAAACCTGTGCCAGTCTCTCAGGCTGAAGACCCCCCATATCTGTTAGAAGCGTATATAGCATAGGTTTAACAAGTAAATAAAAATAACTTAACTAGAGTAATTAAAATACTAATAGATTAATAGGTTAATGACCTCACTCTTAGTGTTCGACACCCTACTTACCACGAAACTCCACCCGATCAGGTACACTGCCCGTTAAAGTGTTGTTTTAGGATAAGTCGGCTAGATATAAATGTAAAACTTGGTAATTGATAAATGCTCTACACGAAGGGCACATCATTTATCTGTCAACAAGTTTAAGGTAAAAAGTTGACCAAGTTTGCCTAATGTTAGGAAAATAGAATAGGATTAGCAATAAGTATAAATACCCATCTAGGATGGGTATTTACACAAGTCTTTACATTTGTAACTTCACTTCTCCCTTCCATTTATATTCTCCCTTTTAATGAAAACTTTGAAAATGATAAAAAAATTCTCTCTAGCTCCTCTCCTCTAATTCTATAACTTTCGTATGAAGTATAGTGCAAACATGACAAATAACAAGTGGTATCTATCACCAAGAGAGATCTAGTGTGTGTTTCGTGGATCAAATCCAGCTTAACCGTATCAATTTTCAATCAAGAAGCTTTTGTAACAAAGAGTTTTGAAGGTTTCGTATACGTTAATTGTTTGATTTATGATTTGATGAGTTTTTGATCTTAAAACGCTAAAATATAACTTTTGTAATCATCAAAATTGTAGGTTTAATATCTAGTGTATGAAAATACTTGTTTAGATTTGATTTTGATTAAAAAATATGGATTTGATAGCTTTTGTAAGTCAAGAAATAGGTTTCGGTAACTGTTTTTAGGCGGGAAATAGCTTTCATATTTCAGTTTTGAGCTTTCGTATCATAGTTGAGCTTTCGGTAACTGCCATACGTAAGTGTTTCTTAGCTTTCGTAAACTAGTCTAGCTTTGTAAAACTGTTAATAGCTTTCGTAACATAGAACTTTGTTAATTTGAAAAGATAACATTGATATTATCACTCTAAACTGCTTAAAAATCAAATTGAAAGGTGTCTTATTAGTTTCCTAGCTAAGAATTTATGAAAGTAGGAGGTTTCTTGAAATTTACAAAAGTAAGGGAAATTAGAATTTACGAAAGTTGGTTTCATATATTGGAGCTTTTGGTAACTGTGTGGTTTCATAGACTGTGGAGCTTTCATATATATGTGGTTTTGTAACTAGAGGTTTCGTATCAAGAGATTGGTTTTGGTTTCGTACATCAAGCTTTTGTAACACAGGTTTCATATGAGAGGTTTCGTAACACAGTGTCATAACTAAAGTTTTCATTACTGAAGGTTTCGTATTTCAGAGGTTTCGTATTTCTAAGGTTTCGTAGCAGAGGTTTTTTATTACAGTTTGAAACAGTTTCATACCATTGAGGTTTCTTAAGTCTTAGTTTCGAAAACATAGGTTTCGTAACACAGCTTTCCTAATTGAAGGTTTCGTAATTCGGTTTTTCATAATGGAAGGTTTCATACCTCAATGTAAGAGGTTTCGTAACACATATTTTGGGTTTCGTAACATTGATTCAGAGGTTTCGTAACACAGAGTTGGGTTTCGTAATACTGTTCAAGAGGTTTCGTAACACAACCATTGGGTTTCGTAACACTGTTTCATAGGTTTTGTATCTCATACTTTGGGTTTCGTAACACAGTTTAAGAGGTTTCGTATCTTCTAATTTTCAAAAATTAAGCTTTTGTATAAAAGCTTCTTGTTACTTAGACTTTCATAACAAATCAAGGTTTAGTTTCTTCAAAGTTACATCATTTAAAAGGGTTGTAATACAAAACAAAGTTGTAATTACTCGTTGATTTCATGATTACAAGACTTTATCTCAACAACAACAAACTCTAGCTGACTCAGGGAGCTAATGAAAGACCTCCAATGCTTCAGAAAGGGAATTATATTCCATGGGAGAGTAGGTTCAGAAAGTTTCTAGAAAATAAGCTCGAAGAAGGGGAGCGGATGTGGTATTCAATTAAGAAATGACCTTATGAGAGGCCAAGGATTCCTGATCCAGATGATACTACGTAGCAGATAATTGAACCACTATCCAAAATGACTGAGATAAACAAGAAACAATATATTGCTGATGTGAGAGTCATGAATTATCTTCTTCAAGCAATACCTAATGATATCCATAATTCAGTGGATGCATGTAATAATGCTAAGGAGATGTGGGAACGAATTTAAAGGTTGATGTATGGTTCTGATGTTACTAATCACATAAGACACTCACGACTCATGGATGCGTTTGACAAGTTTGCAGCAAAGGAAGGAGAATCGCTAGAATCTGTGTATGAAATATTGACAACGCTTGTCAATATTATGGATCGTAATAATATTCTTCCTATTCCAATGTCAATCAACACCAAGTTTCTTGATTGCTTACAACCTGAGTGGAGCAAATATGTTACCATGGTTCGTCACAACCAAATTGTTGGGATTTAAAGTCATCTTAATGCTGATATTTACTGCTGCGACACGATAAGTTAGTACTTCTAGTACAAGGTTAGTACTACTAATGAATATTAAGACTTCTCAGAGTTAAGACTGCTGGAAGAGGTTTAGGGTATAATGTTGTTCCACCTCCCTATACAGGAAACTTTATGCCTTCAAAACCTGATTTGTCATTCTCTGGTTTAGAAGAGTTTACAAGTGAGCCTATAGTTATTAAGCCTATAGCTGAGAACAGTAAAGCTAAGGCTAGTGAAGCAAAGCCTAAAATAGTTAGGAAGAATAATGGTGCTCTAATTATTAAGGATTGGGTGTCTGAAAGTGAGATAAGGATTGTTATTTATAGAATAGATTTTTAAGAATAATCTAAGTTTTTGTAATATATTATAAATCGACTAGGACTCCTTGGTGTATAAAAGGAGGTCCTAGGGCATAGAGTTTTATGTATCTTAGTCGTATAAGTTATAGCTTTAAGGTTTTGTAATCCTAATACCATTTAGAGTATTCGTATTAATATATTGAAGCTTTGTTTGTTAATATGTGTATTCATTAGAATTACTGTTCTATTGCATATTCTTCTTATTGATCAAAGATTAAATTCCACATAATCTTTGATATATTTTACAAAGTTTCTATCATAGTTGTGTAGAATTTATCTTGCATAACTAAACCTTACATAAGCTAAGGAATTCAAGATCCATTCAAGTGGGATCAACAAGTGGTATTAGAGCTTGTTGCTTTGAGAAACTTTACTAAGAAGACATGGATCAAGACTCAATACATATGGTTGCTGCATCAAAAGTGCCTATGCTCAAACCAGGTGAGTATGAGCTTTGGAGGATGAGGATGGAACAATACATCTAGATGATTGATTATTCTCTTTGGGAAGTCATAGGGAATGGTAATGTACCTCCAGTAACAAAACTTGTTGAAGGTGTTAAGACTACAATTGCTCCTGCAACTGTTAAAGAAAAGGCACAAAGGAGGTTAGAGTTAAAGGCAAGAAGCACTTTATTGATGGGAATCCCTAATGAACATAAATTAAAGTTTAACTCCATCAAAGATGCCAAGTCATTGCTGCAGGCTGTTGAGATGAGGTTTGGATGGAATGCTGCTACTAAAAAGACTTAGAGGAATCTTCTAAAGCAACAGTATGAAAATTTTACTGCATCTAGCTCAGAGGTGTTAGATCAAACCTTTGATAGGCTTCAAAAGCTTATCAGTCAGTTGGAGATTCATGGTGAAAGTATCTCACAAGAAGATGTAAATCAGAAGTTCTTAAGAAGTCTGTCACCAGAATGGAACACACATACCATTGTATAGAGGAACAAGCCTGAGATAGATACATTAAGCTTGGATGATCTTTACAACAACCTAAAGATCTATGAACCAGAGGTCAAAGGGACATCAAGCTCAAGCACAAACACACAAAATGTAGCCTTTGTGTCCTCAAACAGCACCAACAGTACAAATGGAGCAGTTAATACTGCTCATGGTGCTACAACTGCTAGCACTCAAGCTACTGCTGTTAACTCAACAACAATTGACAACTTGAGTGATGCTGTCATCTGTGCTTTCTTTGCAAGTCAACCAAACAGTCCACAACTTGACAATGAGGACTTGCAACAAATTCATCCTGATGATTTAGAAGAGATAGATTTAAGGTGGCAGATGGCTATGCTAACAATGAGGGCAAGGAGATTCTTGAAGAACACTAGAAGAAAGCTTACTGTGAATGGTACTGAGACCATTGGGTTTGATAAGTCTAAGGTGGAGTGTTACAACTGCCACAAAAAGGGACACTTTGCAAGGGAGTGCAGGGCTCCAAGGAACCAAGAAAATAAAAACAGGGAAAGCACAAGAAAAAGTGTGCCAGTAGAGACACTACTTTCCAATGCTTTGATCTCATGTGATGGTCTTGGTGATTATGATTGGAGTGATCAAGCAGAAGAAGGTCCAACTAACTTTGCACTTATGGCTTACTCTTCTACAAGTTCTAACTCTGAGGTATCTACTGATTCAAACTATTCATCATCTTGTTTGGAAAATAAACAAAATGCTTATAAAACAGGTTTAGAGTCTGTAGAAGCAAGACTTTTAGTTTATAAGAAAAATGAGTCTGTTTATGAAGAAGATATTAAGGTCTTAAAACGTGAGATTTATTTAAAAGAAGTAGCCATTACAGAGCTTAGGAGAAAGTTGGAATTGGCTCAAAAACAAAAAGATGAAATTCAGCTAACAGTAGAAAATTTTGAAAATTCATCTAAAAACTTAAACAAACTACTAGTTTGTCAGATAGTTGATAAGTGCAAAACAGGTTTAGTGTATAATGCTGTTCCACCTCCCTATATAGGAAACTTTATGCCTCTAAAACATGATTTGTCATTCTCTGGTCTAGAAGAGTTTGTGAATGAGCCTATAGTTAGCGAGCCTACAGTTAAGAAGCTTGTAGTTGAGACTAGTGAAGCTAAGGCTAGTGCAGACAAGCTTAAGGTAGCCAGGAAGAATAATGGTGGGTGTGTGATGGGATCAGTTGGCATGTCTGAACCTTCACCCTGTTTTTGTTGAGCTTGCACCATCATAGTTGAGTACAAGGGTGTTGCTCTGATACCAATTGTGAAGATCGTTTAGAACTCATAGGATCAAAAATAACAAAGTATTGATACACAGCGGAATTTAAATAAAGAACAATGTTATTTTCACAAGGTTTACATTCATACAAGCCCCAATTCTATATGATCAGTATAGAATGGTTACCTAACTGTAACAGGATCAAAGAAACCTTTGATCTTAGAGCTAAACCACACTAGATGTCTACATCACACCTATAGGATACAACACACGTTTTGGGTGCACACACAATCACACACAAAACAATGTCTAGGGATCTCTTTATATAGAGAGTCCATAAGACTTACAAAGAATATCTAATTGTATTAGGAAACTAAATCTTTTCCTAATCTTTTAAGCAAATTTTAGAATCCTCCATCTTTTGTAGAATTCCATATTGTCGACTTTGATCCTTTTGTTTCATTCTTTATCCTTTTAAGCAAGTTCTTTTGTATCATCAAATCCATAGTAGCTTAATCTTCAGCAATCTTTATCTTTTAAAATTTGATCTTCCATGATGAATACCAATCTTCAATCTTCCATTAACTTAATTATTTCCTTTGAAATGCAAACACACTCAATAAGTTGCAAATCATCTCTATAACATCTTCCCTTTTTTGTCATTATCCATTAGGGGACTTGTGAACATATGCAACTTTGATCTTTACAACTACAAACCATATATTAAACTTCTAATCCAAGCTTTCTAATGTCTCAAATTACCCTCCATAACGCATAATAAGAATAATGAATTCAAGCAGTAGAAACTTAAACTAGCAGTAGTAATAATGACTTAGCAGTAGTAATAAGGTTTAACTTGTTTTGCACAAGTGTATACCTTCCCCTCAAGTGGTGCATTTAACATATCCAAATGGTTAAACACTTTATCATATTCTTCCCCTGAAACCAATATGTTAACCATCTTCTTACCAATGTCAATAGAATTAACCATAAGAACTATACGAAGAACTAACCAACAGTAGTAACGAATACCTGTAGTACATTCCATGAAGAGCAAGCACTAAAAAAATACTAATAGTAGTAATCGATACCAAGCAAGTTGGAACAAAAAGAGAGCATAATGGTTGAGCAGTAGTAAAAATACACTAATGGTGCTCCAGTTATTGAGGATTTGGTGTCTAATAGTGAGGAAGATGATGTGCCTCAGGCTAAAAAAGAGAAGAAAACAGTTAAGTCTAGTTTTGCTAAAATAGAGTTTGTTAAATCTAAAGAGCAAGTAAAATCTCCTAGGAAAACAACTGTTAAACAAGGTGATTAAAATAGGCAAAACACTCACATTCCTTAAGGCAATCAAAGAAACTGGAATAATATGATGTCTCAAAGATTAAGAAGTAATTTTGAGATGATTAACAAAGCCTATTATGTATGTGGAAGTTTTGATCATCTGCAGTATGATTATGATAACCATCAGAGACAATTTAATAATAAAAAGATGGTAAAACTAGTGTGGAACTATACTCAAAGGGTGAATAACCAGAATTCTTCTAGAATGACTCACCCCAGTCCTAAAAGGAACATGGTTCCAAAAGCAGTATTAATGAGGTCTAGCCTAGTATCACTTACTACTGCTAGACCAGTTAATACTGCTCAACCCAAAACAACAATGAATAGTGCAAGACCAATGACAAATGTTTTTAATAAAGCACATTCAACTGTTAGAAGGCCTATTAACAATAAAACAATAACTAAAAACAATAATTTTAATCAGAGGGTTAATACTGTTAGTGGTAAGAATGTTAATACTGCTAGGCCAAAAGCAGTAGTTAATACTGCTAAGCCAAAAGCAGTACTTAATGCTGTTAAGGGAAACCAGATTAATGTTGTTAAGGCCTCAGATTGTTGGGTTTGGAAACCAAAGACTTATAACAACCCTCAATTTTCATAAATGTAAATATCCATCTATTAAGTTAGATGATGTACAATCTATCAATTATATATGAACTCACCTTTTTTAGGGAAATTTTTCGCTTTATTACATTACTTACTTTGCCAATATCTCGATGTACAACATTTCTTGCATAACTAAAGTTAACGGGCTCAGGCAACCTACATATGGCAATCCTATCTTCATATAGGTCAGGAAATATCATAAGATCATATTACAAGTTTACATTATTCCTATAATGTACCATTCGCAACGTTATATCAAAACGGACTTTAAACCGTTATCGAATATCTCTAAACCCTAATTCCATGAAGGATTAACATCTAAAGTGAATGCACAAGCTACTAAATCATATGTACAAGAAATATAACATCTCATTTGAAATATAAAATCTCTTCAAGTCAAAGTACAAGTCTCTAAAAGCTCAATGTACAAGTCATTAAGCATGATCTCCAAAATAGCCGTTTTACCTCCGTTTTCATTCTAATTTCTTCACCACCACTTGTGAGCAAGCTACTACAATCATTTTACAATGTTTAAACCCTAATTATTCTATTCATAAGCTTTCATACATCTTTTTATACTCAAAACCCTAATTCAAAACCCTAAACCCTAAAACCAAGCTAGTTTCTAAACCATGACCCGTTTCTTGATTTTTATCCATTGTAAACCCAAAACAACTCTTAAATAAGTTGTAATAACTTATTTTACAATCATGTCAATCCTATTACATCATTATTTCATCATTACTTCATTATCTTATTTCAATTGTACGTAAAATGAATCCGGGAAACCTAAATGAGCCCTTAAATGATCATTCAAACCGTTTTTCCGGTTTCTTAACCATTTCATTCTCCAGTAGCACAAATAAAAAAAAAAAAATAAAAAAAAAAAAAAAAAAAAAAACAAAAAAAAAAAAAAAAAAAAAAAAAAAAAAAAAAAAAAAAAAAAAAAAAAAAAAAAAAAAATAAAAAAAAAAAAAAAAAAAAAAAAAAAAAAAAATAAAAAAAAAAAAAAAAAAAAAAATCAAGAGTCATTGTATCATAAAATGAGTTTACAAACCATTATCCATCATCATCCATCATTACTTTGGCAGTATACAAGAAATAGAAAGCTAGAAACCCTAAAGAAACCATTACAAGCCCTAACCTAACCTGTAACCATATTTACTCAAATCCAACCCATTTTAAACCAAAAAACCTATTATTTTTCATTAATAAGTCAAGATATGATCCTTGTAAACACATATTATCAATCACATTACAAGCATGCTTGAATTATAAGCATGAAAAGACAAGAAAACCCTAATCACACCCATTTGGAAACCGCGACCTCATTTCTTCATTTTTGACCCGTTTTAACTTAAACTAATTGCTAAATCCTAATGACACTTCTTATTACAGACCTTAGGAACATATATCAACCATCATTAATCATTATACATGAAATGCAAGCAAGAAAACTTGTGAAAACCCTTGTCGAGCTCAAAACAGACCCGCACCCTTTCTTTGCCTTTTTGACCCATTTAAGACCCATCCATGTGCAATTTTTTACATGGGAAACTCCTTCTTTCTAGAAACCCTTAAGCAGCTTACCCACCTTCTTAGACTATTTCTTGGTTAAAAATGAAGCCACATGGCCTCTCTTTTTGCTACTTCAGCCGCGGCAAGCTCCAAGGCCATCCATAACCTTCAAGCTACAATCTAGACCTCCACACTTGATCTTCTAGCTACTACACATCATATACTAGCCCATACATGTGTCAAGATCAGATCATAAGGCTTCCTTAACCTCCTCACCTTCAAATGACTATAAATAGAAGCCGTAACTCTTCATTTTTCTTCATCCCCCACTTCCTCCTCTATAACCCTTACATAGAAGCAATCCTTTGCTATAATAGATCCTAAGTGATCTTAAGAAGTATCAAGTTCAGAAATGAAGCAAAAGAAACCAAGAAACGAAGCCCGGGAGTAGTTGTTCTAGGCGTACGAAGCTAAAAGTCCCGATTCTGACCCGTTTCTAAGCTATAAGCTCAAGACCAGGTTCTCTAAGCTTATATTCTGTATTCATACCTTTATAATGTTCATATGATCATGTTTAAATTTAAGTAATATAGGTTTTGAACTCTAAAAAACCTTATGTGTTATACCTTTTTTGATCTAAAACCGTAACACCCGAAACTAATTTCATATTTTTGCTTAATCTATAAGCCTAAGCTTGTAAACTATTGTTATAATCTATCCTAATAAGCTTATATAATGTTAAAATAAGTTCTTTGATAAGTCATGAAAGAATTTAATCTTAAAACCCGCGCGTTTTCATTTTAAAACCCTAATTTGACCCGTTTTACTTCCTAGCTTAACGAATCGTTAATTTAAACTTGCGTTGTGTTAAATCTTCATATTTTAGTTTATTATAACTTATAAATGTCTATTGAAATGTTAAAATAAGCTTGCATGGCAATTTGGACATGTTTTGTTAAAATTATCCATGCAAGGGGTATATATCGTAATTTTCAGAAACTTATAACTAAAAGGACTAAAAGTGTCATTTTATTAAAGTTATAACTACAAGGGTCTATTATGTCACTTTTTAAAGTACAAGGTTTACTTGGTATATCTTTTAAACTTGAGGGACCAAAGTCGTAAAGTGCAAAAATTCCGGTATATTCTGCCACTTTTCAGATTTGGGCTTATAAAACAGGTTTAGAGTCTGTAGAAGCAAGACTTCTAGTTTATAAGAAAAATGAGTCTGTTTATTTAAAGCTCTTAAAACATAAGATTTATTTAAAAGAAGTAGCCATTGCAGAGCTTAGGTGGAAGTTAGAACTGGTTCAAAAACAAAAGGATGAAATTCAGCTAATAGTAGAAAAATATGAGAATTCATCTAAAAGCTTAAGTAAACTAATAGACTGTCAGATAGTTGATAAGTGCAAAACAAGTTTAGGGTATAATGTTGTTCCACCTCCCTCTACAAGAAACTTTATGCCTCCAAAACCTAATTTTTCATTCTCTGGTCTAAAAGAGTTTGTAAATGAGCCAATAGTTAGTGAGCCTACAGTTAAGAAGCCTGTAGTTGAGACTAGTGAAGCTAAGGCTAGTGCAGATAAGCCTACAGCAGTTAGGAAGAATAATGGTGCTCCAATTATTAAGGATTGGGTGTCTGATAGTGAGGAAGAAGATGTGCCTCAGGCTAAGAAAGAGAAGAAAACAGTTAAGTCTAGTTTTGCTAAAATAGAGTTTGTTAAATCTAAAGAGCAAGTAAAATCTCCTAGGAAAACTGTTAATCATGTTAATCAAAATAGACAAAACACTAATACTCCTAGAGGCAATCAAAGAAACTAGAATAATATGATGTCTCAGAGACTAGGAAGTAATTTTGAGATGTTTAATAAAGCTTGTTATGTATGTGGAAGTTTTGATCACCTGCAGTATGATTGCAATAACCATCAGAGAGAGTTTAATAATAAAAAGATGGTAAAACCAGTGTCGAACTCTTCTCAAAGGGTGAATCACCAAAAATTTTCTAGAATGACTCACCCCAGTCCTAAAAGGAACATAGTTCCAAAAGCAGTATTAATGAGGTCTGGCCTAGTATCACTTACTATTGCTAGACCAGTTAATACTGCTTAACCCAGAACAATAGTGAATAGTACAAGACCAATGACAAATATTTTTAATAAAGCACATTCAATTGTTCGAAGGCCCATTAACAAAAAAATAGAAACTAAAAACAGTAATTTTAATCAGAGGGTTAATATTGTTAAGGATATAAATGTTAATACTGCCAGGCTAAAAGCAGTAGTTAATACTGCTAGGCCAAAAGCAGTACTTAATGTTGTTAAGGGAAACCAGGTTAATGTTGTTAAGGCCTCAGCTTGTTGGGTTTGGAAACCAAAGACTAAAGTAATAGACCATGTTTCTAAACACAATAGTGCATCAACCATTCTAAAAAGGTTTGATTATATTGATGCATAAGGCATATCCAAGTCAGTGATGGTTGGGTTCCCAAAGGAGACTGATTTTCTTACCACATGTGCAAGTCAATCCACAAATAGATTTACATAATCAAGGAGTGATTGACAGTGGATGCTCAAGGCACATGACAAGGAACATGTCCTATCTTACTGACTTTGAAGAAATTGATGGAGGATAT
This sequence comes from Tanacetum coccineum, assembly GCA_026074375.1. Classification (NCBI taxonomy): domain Eukaryota; kingdom Viridiplantae; phylum Streptophyta; class Magnoliopsida; order Asterales; family Asteraceae; genus Tanacetum; species Tanacetum coccineum. The sequence goes on from BQNB010137312.1 coordinate 17,628, forward strand.
GTTGCCTTTGGAGGTAATCCCAAAGGAGGGAAAATCACAGGCAGAGGTACAATCAAAACTGGTAATTTAGATTTTGAGAATGTGTATTTTGTAAGAGAATTATAGTTTAACCTCTTTAGTGTCTCACAAATGTGTGACAAAAAGAATAATGTTCTCTTTAATGATACTAAATGTATTGTTTTATCTCCAAACTTTAAGTTAACTGATGAAAGTTATGTTTTACTTAAAGTTCCTAGAAAGAACA
>BQNB010137313.1:3100-17871 GCA_026074375.1 Tanacetum coccineum
TTTTTGTCTTGACTCGTTTTTGGGTCAAACGAACTCCGTTTTCGGTCTAGTCTTTTTCATTCTTCGTTATTTGTTCCCTAGAGTAGTTTAGAAGCAAAAATTTCTTCGTAGGGTTAATTTTAAAGATTTTAGGTTTTTCCCCCTTTGTTCGGGATTCGTGCTCTCGTTTTCTAGCTTAATTTCATAATTTTTAGGTTTTTCTTAAACGTTTTTGTTTATTATTGTTTAATTTAACTTCCTGCACTCTCAAATCATTTTTCTCCTTCAAACTCAAATCTTCGACTGTATCGATTCTCCAGTCCAGCCTCGTTGGGGATAAACGACCCGGGAACATTCTATACTACTTCTCGGTATTCTTGATTCTGTTTCAGATTACACTTACTATATATATTTTATATTTTATTATATATTATATATATTTTAAGGTGTGGTTTGGACGGATCAATTTTTGGCGCCGCTGCCGGGGAGGCTGTGAAAACGATTATCGTTACGTTTGACAATTTGTGTTTGAATCTGTGAATATTTTCTTTTATAAAAAACATAAAAAATACAATTTCATTTTTATTATAAGTATAATTTATCATTAAAAAAAATTAAAAAAAAAAAGAAAACCAAAAAGATAAAAACATTGTCTTTAATTATCAATAAAATTCACAAATTGGTAAAATACCAAAATATAATATTCTCAACTGAGGTATTATCATAATAACTTCCGGTGAACTTGTTGGTTCCCAACTCGAACAAAAGATTTAAAAACTTGCCATTTGTGTCTCTTACGACGTACGGCTCACCTTGAAAAGTTAAACAAACTATAAAGTGGGTATAAGGAGGGTTGTTCCTAGGAACTACGACCCGAAAGGAGAAATAAGCTTCGCGCTATTCCTACTCCTCCGCTCACCTGTGCGTTTATCTTTTTGAGAGCTACCGTGAAGTAAGTAGATTATTTGGTTTAAGTTGTCTTATCTCATTGTCCGGTAAAATACATTGTGAATAAATCATTGAAAAACCAAAAAATTAGTGTAAATTTTCTTTTTATATTTCTATTTTGTGCATGCGCACTCGTTCTCAAGCACGTAGACGTCGACAACCACAAGTCCGACAACCTTCTGTTGAATCACCAAATCTTGAGAAACCAAATAACAATCCTCCCATAGTTACGATGGACGATAATCGAACTATGGCGCAATTGCTCGAAGCACCCACCGAGGGTTACGAGGATGCGATAGTTATTCCGGAAATCACCGCGAATAACTTTGAGATCAAGCATGGTCTTCTGAATCTTGTCCAAAACAAGCAATTTTTTGGAAATGATAAAGAAGACCCACATGCTCACATCCGTTATTTCAACAAGATCACTTCTACAATGAAGATTCCGAACGTACCAAATACGTCGGTTAAACTTATGCTTTTCCCGTTTTCTCTCGAAGGGGCAGCCCGGATATGGCTGGAAAAAGAACCCCCTCGGTCGATTGAAACATGGGATGATCTTGTTTCAAAATTTATTAACAAATTCTTCCCTCCCTCTAAAACGACAAATCTCAGAAATGAAATCACGAGATTTCAGCAAAAATTTGATGAGACGTTTTATGAGGCTTGGGATCGTTTCAATGACTTTTAAGGGGGATGCCCTCATCATGGGTTTTCAGATTGCATCAAATTGATACCTTCTACAACTCCATCAAACTCAATTTGATTTCAAGATTCAATTGAACTTGCTGCCTGGGGGTAACTTCTTAGACAAAATGCCTCGAGAATGTTTAAAAATCATTGTGGAGAGCCAGTCTAAGGTACGTCAATCTTGAAACAAAGCTGTGTAGCTCTTAAAATTGAGTACAAGCTCTTCCACCCTAGCAATCTCATATGATGTTGCTGAATCAAAGAATGGTTCGGGGCATTATTCTCGACAGAACAAGAACCAAACACATACTTCCGCCCCCGAAAAGCGATTGAACAAGTTGTGTAACTTGTGGGGCACCGAGGTCATTTTTATCAAAACTGTTCCCAGGCCACTAATAGCCAACAATGCAAATATCCAAGAGTATGTCGTCCAAGCAGCTGCGGCACAATTTAAACAAGCTTAAAATTCTGAGTTACCGACCTCGATGGTCTCGAAGCAATTCGACCTCCATGGTTTTCTCCTCATATTCTGAAATCCTCATAGTCTAAACAATTTCAATCGAGGAAACAACTTCTATCAAACAGAGGAAAACAATTTCAACCATGGTTGATTTATCGACCTTCTGATCAATAACCGGTAGCTCATCAAGGACCTGCTCTCGAGGACACACGGTATTATTTTAGTGTCAAAAACAGATTTTGAAAAGATAATGTCACGGCCAATGATGCTCTGTGTGAGAAACATGCATATATCCAAGGTCAACACTGCAAATCCCAAATGGCAAAATTTGAATGACATGCTTTCAAATTTGTTACTGCTAATACTGCTATTTACATTTACCGTTCTGTAACTCTTCTCCGGTAACCTGTTACCAACCCCAAAGGAAGATTTAAAAGGTATCATAACGAAGTGGTGTCAACATCCAAGGACCACAAATAACAGTTATATCATGACACCGAGGAAAACAAGGACACAATGCCTCCTGCTATAAACGTATGCACGAAGTCGTCCAACTCCTGTTGTCTCAAATTAGTCTCGTAATCCAAATCCTGAACCAAATGTTTCTCCTTGTTGATACTTCCAATTCCTAAAAGCATCAATTCCATTCCCATTCAAGAAGAATTGATGAAAGGCGCAAGGAAAAAGCAATACGAACAAATTGAGAAATTCTATGAAATCTTCAAAGATATGAATTTCGAAATTAGCTTTTTGGTCGCTTGACTCTTATGCCTAAATCTTGCATCTACCTTTTAAAAGCCTTAATCGAAAATATCAAAGAGAAAATTGAGTGAAATGGAAAAATTGAACGAAAACTTGCTCGGCGTTCATCCTTAACAAGATTGCCTAAAAAAAAACATGGAGACCCCGGCAGATCTCCTTATCCCATGTGAAATTTTCCTGGCATTAACACAATTGCAAATGCCTTGGCCGATCTCAGGTGCAAGCATCAACTTATGCATAATTCCGTGGTGGAAGGATCTCTATCTTTCGAGCTTACCCAACATGCATGACGCTAGAAGCTAGCGGATACGATCAATCACTACTACCAATCGGTCCATCGCCAAAGTGTCCGTGTGTTGGTGGGAAAGTTCCAATTTCCAGCCGATTTTGTGGTTGTTGAATTTGAACCAGACCCCCGAGTACCTCTAATTCTCGGGAGGTGTTTTCTGAAAACCAGTCGTGCATTAATCGATGTGCACGAGGGTGAATTACCTTCGTGTTGGCAAAGAGGCCATACCTTTTCATACCTAGATCTAACTTCGAGGTACACGGAAATTTTCAATCATATGACGGCAAAACCGGATTGCGTCATTGATATGGGCTAGTGAAGAATACTCGCAAGAGGTATAGGTTTTTCTGATTCTGGTAGGTTTAGCATACGGAAATCCTTCTCAGTGCTTTGGATCCTATTGTTGCTAATTCATCTCCGACCTTAACTCCATTTGGAGAAAGTGACTTTCTACTGTTCGAGGAAGCAAATGCTTTTCTTGCTCTAGATGATGATACAATTTCACCAGAGTTGTTCGACTTATTATGATCCGACGGGACATGCTAATCACTAAAGCTTCTTGAACAAATGAACCACGACTCCTTTCCAAAATCAATGGAGATTGTTCACCAGTACCCAAAAGAAGCAATCTTCTTTGTGAAACCATAATGTTAAATCTTCGATTGATGAAGGCACCAGAGGTTGAACTCAAAGATTACCTCCCCATCTTGATATACGCATTCTTGGGATAAGACAACATCGTTACCAGTTCATCATTGTCAAAGAATTTAAGTTTGGGGGAGAAAGCCGATCTGATCAAGGGGTTCTAAGTCCCACAAGGAGCCTCGCTTGGAATTATCCGACATTCGGGGTTAATTAACCCGGAAATTTTTGTACCCAAAATTCTAAATGGAAAGAGAACTATAAACCTACGGTTTCAGCATCAGAGGAAGGGTTAATCCAAAATTCACACGATGTCATAAAAAAGGGGAAGTTGAAAAACTTCTTAATGGCTGGATTTAATTTACCCCCTATCTCAGATAGTCCCTGGGTAAGCCCTGGTATCTTTGATGTACCAAAGAAAGGTGTTTTACATAGTTTGAGAACGAGCAAATGAGTTGATCTCTTAAACTCGATTATGTTTACGGGATGGCGGGTATGCATGGACCTACGAAAATTAAATGAAGCCACCCGATAAAGGACACCATTTTCCTACTACCATTCTGGACCAAATGCTCGAGAGGCTTGGGGAAACGAATAATATTGTTTTCTCGATGGTTATCTCGGGTTATTTTCAAATACCTTCGACCCATTGATCTGGAAAAGACAAGTTTCATCTTGCCCATGGAACCTTTTGCCTATCGGACGCCTATGACCTTTGGCCACTCTGCAATGCACCAGGTCACATTCAGAGATGTTATGATGGCAATCTTCCACGACATGATCGAAAAAACGATGGAGTGTTTATGCATTACCATTTGTAATTCATCCACATCTTACTCAAAACCTCCATGATTTTATTTTTTTTTGACTTTTCGGTTTTTGGAAGTTCTTTCTCTACATGCTAAACCATTTGGAAAAAGATGCTTAAACGGTGTGAAGACACCAATTTGCTCTAACTGGGAGGGAAAGCCATTTCATGGGTTAGGAACGCATTTCCTTGGGCCATTATAAAATTTCTATAAGAATGGGATTTGATGGTTGGACAAAGCCAAAATAGATGTACATTGCAAAATTACCATTCATCCCACCACTGTCAAAGGAGTTAGGAGTTTTCTTGGTCATGCGGTTTTTACCGGAGGTTCATCTAAAGGGTTGTTTCCAAATATCCGACCAATGAATCATCTTCTCGAGAAGGTAATACTCCTTTCATCTTCTCTAATGAATGCATCCAAGCTTTCAAACGTTTAAAAAATAAACTTACGGACAAGCTCCCGATCTTGATTTGCCCAAACTGGGATCTACAATTTCGTACTTAGGTGCGATGCAAGTGATTACGCCCATTGGGGACAGAAGTTTTGGGCAAATCGTCAATGATAAAACACTTTCGGCCTATCCGTTATGTAGCAGACAATGACCAAGGCTGAATCTAATTACACCACGACGGTAAATGGAATGTTAGCCGTGGTGTATGATTCGAAAAATTCATGTCTTATCTTATCATGAACAAAAGACATAGTGCTACGGACATTCCGTTCTCAAGGTAAATCTCTTTGCCAAAATAGGATGCCTTAAAGCAAGATTGCTACCGATGGGGTTCTCCCCTAAAGAATTTGACTTTAAAGTTCTTGACTCACAAAAGGAGCCGAGAACCTGCAGACGATATCATCTGTCTCGATTAGAAACCCGTATGAAAACGTTCTCGGACCCTATGAGAAATTAATGAAACATTTCCTCTCGAGACGTTAAGTATGGTGACTTTTCGTGGTGATTCTAGTACCCCGTGGTTTGCCGACTTTGCAAATTACCACGCGGGTAACTTCGTTGTGAAGGGCATGTCAACCCAACAGAAAAATAAGTTCTTCAAGGACGTGACAACATTATTTTTGGGAGGATGACCCCTTCTTGTTTAAAATTTGTGCGGATCAAGTGATCAGGCGATGTGTGCACGGCAAGGAAGCTCTCGACATTCTCGAGGCTTGCCACAATGGACCCACCGGGGGACATCATGGTGCAAACCTAACCGCCAAAAAGATCTTTGATTCTGGCTTCTTTTGGCCCACCATTTACAAGGATGCCCACGAGTTTGTCAAAAACTGTGATCAGTGCCAACGACAAGGAAAAACTTCGCAACGGGATGAGATGCCTCAAAACTCCATCCAAGTTTGTGAAATCTTTGACGTTTGGGGCATTGACTTTATGGGCCCGTTCCCGTCTTCAAGAGGGAACAAATATATTCTCGTGGCCGTTGACTACTTGTCAAAATGGGTTGAAGCGAAAGCGCTCCCCACCAATGATGCCAGAGTCGTTTGCAAAATACTAAAATATCCTCCTTCGGCCAGATTTGGTGCCCCTCGTGCTTCATAAGTGATAGCGGAAACTCCATTTCTGCAATGACCAATTGTGCAATATAAGGTCATGCAGGAAATATGGTGTCACTCACGTCTCTTCCACCGCGTGTATCGTCCACAAAACAATGTGGGCATGTCGAGGTGTCAAATCGTGGTTTTGAAACGTATCCTGAAAGGACCATAGGTGTAAAACCGTGATTCCTGGTCGGACAAACTAGATTGATGCACTATGGGCCACTCGCAAGCTTACAAAAACCCGCATCAGGTGTTATCTCCTTACAAAGCTTGTGTTATGGAAAGTTCTTGCCATTTCACGTAGAGCCTTGAGCACAAAGCCTATTGGGCCTTGAAACAAGCAAACTTTGATCTTTCTACTGCGGGTGATCACCGGAAAGTTCAACTCAATGAACTTAACGAACTTCGTGATCATGCCTATGAGAACTCATTGATCTATAAGGAAAAAACAAAGAGAATCCATGACTCCAAGATCAAAAATCGCGTTTTCAACGTCGGTGATCGAGTCCTCCTCTTTAATTCAAGATTGAAGATTTTCTCGGGCAAACTAAAATCCCGTTGGAGTGGACCATTCACCATCACTCAAGTCTTTCCTTACGGCACTGTTGAGCTATCTCAAGCCAACGGGCCGATTTCAAAAGTGTATGGTCATATTTGTTAAGCATACTTTGGTGGGGATGTACCACAATTGGTATGTCCCGGATCTCCAAACATTCCCTAATGTCAAATAAATTCAGGTGACGGGTCAAGCATAGAGACCTTAAACAGCGCTGTAGTGGGAGGAACCCATGCCTTATCCGATGTTGTAATTGTATGAAAAGTACTTGTTTGGTTGTATGAGGATAGCTGTCTTTTCTATCACCCGTGTTTCGTGTTGTTGTTGTTTATTGTCCAGGATTGCCCGGATTGTGAAGGCTCTCGTGTTCTCGGTTTTGTCTATTCGATCACTCGAGCTTCAAATCCTCAGCTTCATTTTGGGAATCCCTATCTCTAATCTAATCGACTAACGTTTTTAATTTGGGCATACTTCATAACACAGCCTTAGGATAGCGTTAGCTAGTGCCCATCAAAAACATCGCAGGACGATGTTTTGTTGCTTAGTTTGGGGGGGGTACTTCAATTTGATTGTTGCCTGCTTAAATCGTCTACCACGTTAATTCCCGTTTTTTCACCAAAAATTTTGCACAAAAATACCAAAAAAAAAGAAAGATTTTCAAAAATAAAATAGTGTTTTGTCAAGTTTTGACTTTTCTTTTGGGTAGAATGAGAATAATTTTGACTCGATCAGGAGTATTGAGCTCCTAGCTTGTTCCTTAGCCGAGAGCTTTCACGAATTCTATTGCTTTGAATTTTAAAGGTGTTAAGAAAAGAAATGATAGAGTTATATATAGTTTATGTGTTAAGCAGATTCGTCTCAAAAGTCTTTTATGAATAATTGTGTTCTTTTATCCCATAGCTTTCTAATCCACCTATTAATACGTGCTTGTTCACTAAGTCAATCGATGTTTCAGAAAAGCTTCAAATTTGTAACTTGATTCTTTTAAAGCAAAGGTTTCGAAAGATAAAATGCCAAAAAATGCCGACGAATATTGTAATTAGCAAAGAAGCATATAATTGATCATATGAGTAGTAAAAGATGTGTCGTTGATATCCACTCCGCCTAACCAAGAGGTGGTGGGTTCAAACTAAAGGCGTCTTTACTTCTAGGGATTTTGTATGTTGTGATATCTTCATTAGAAGAAAGGTCTAGGGTGAGGGTTCAACTAAGACACGATCCCTTAGCCATATTAGGAAGAAGGTGTGATGTATTTCCCATACGCTAGCAACGGGGTGGGTTTCTCAAAAACTAAGAACCACCGGGTCGTTGGTTGTGATATCCTACTATGGGTCAAGGCGAGGCTAGGTAGGTGTTCAAACTAATGCAAAACTCATTCCTAATTAAGAACTTATGAAATTGATAAAATAAGTTGCAAAAAAGTTTTCTATGGTTTTAATATCAGTTGAATAGTGTACCTAATAAAATTGTTGCTTTGAGTCGTGATTCATCTTGAATTATGACTATGAAAATAAGTTGATCTATGGTAAAAACGAGCACACACATTCAAATCATATATCCATGTTGGGAGTAAAAAGTTCGCAAGTCATAAGTATGAGGGCTTAACAGCTAAACTTATATCGACAATGATCTTGTTTAATTGCTTAGCTTGGGGCTAGTGAAAATTCAGGGGACGATGAAATTATCCGTCAGGACGTCCGTGGATTATTCTATGAACGTTTCTCATTCTATGATCTCATTGTTGATAAATAAAGGAAGTCAATCAAATAAAAAAAAAAAAATTTAGAATAGTTGTGTAAATATAAAAATTGGTGAGAGCCGGGACTTGTCGAGGCTATTGATTCTTTTATTCCCTTTGATAAACACTTGGCTACTTTTCCAAGTTATTAGTCGAGGGGATTTGAGATTTTTGGTTTTCTCGTAGTGCTATTAATTGGAATTGCGCTGGTATATCCACTCTCCCTGAAAAACACTAAAAACAAAAAAAAACAACGCAAACATCTTTAGTTTGGGGGATTTTGATATGTGTTTAATTACACATACCATTTTCCATTTAAAACGAACTTAAAAGAATAAAAACATACCAAAAATACATTGTATTTGTATGTTTGCATTTGTATTGTGCAGGGACAAGGAAATCTTCACAAAAAAGGACGATAAAACAAGAAAAAGCGGGACAAAACAAGAACGGGATGGGTAAAAGTGTGTGAAGACGAAGCCAATCAAAGTCAAGTAAACACGAGAAAAAAAAAGCAATGAAGAAAAAATATACTTGAGGGGTCAAAAAATGCCAAACCATAAGTTATATTATTATATTTAAACCACCATGGGCTGATTATGCAAATTTGGTAAAAAACTTCATTTATTAAAGAAAAAAGAGAGTGAATGATGAAAAAATGTAGAGGGGCTTTTCTTGTTCACAAACCAAAAATTACCTAAGATCATCTTCAACCTCCCATGTCAACCCACTTGTATAAACTTTTTCCCTAACTTCCCGCCAATACCCAAAACCCAGCCAGGCAGACCTGTTTTGCTCCCATACTTCTACCCTGCAACACTCATTTCCACCCTCACTAACCAATCCCAGTTGTATAAATGACCAAAGTTGGCAATTCCCTCTCCATTCCCCCAAAGCATTTCGATGGCTGAGATTGTCTCCTAAGAAGTCAAAAAGAAATCAAAGCGATGGGATTTGCTATAGATTCACCTCACACAAAACTACGCACCACTGGTTTTATCTCTCCAAAGAAGCACAAGCTGAAAGATGAAGACTTCGGCTATAAATAGAGCCTTTTGTAAGCCTTTGAGGCATCTATCTTAGAATCTAGTTTTAGTTTTCTTAGAACTAATTAATTTTTAATCTTAAGTTTAAATTTAAAAGTCATTTACAGCTTTTTTACTTTCAGCTTTGTAACACTTTCAAGATTAATGCAAGTTTGAAGTTTTTGAGTCAATTTACAATACCAGTGTTAAGTTTCTTACTCATATTGTTTTGTGTTCAAAAAGCTCTCACCACACCTTACTTATAAGCTATTTTCATTGAGTAAGTAAAAATAAAAAGTTAAGTAGTCAAGAGAAAACCACAAATATCACTCTCAAATATACCACAAATTATGTTATGGATGATAAGCAGTTCTGGATGGGCTTATGGACTCTCACTAGATTGTTTTTATTAACAAGCTAGAGCTTGTAGATTTCAGTGTTGGGACCCTGTTTTGAGCAAGGGTGTTGTAAGTTTCTTTTTTTGCTTGTTTTTCGTATTTTCTGCAGAAACTAGTTTGAAGTGCTTATTTTGCTTATTTGACTAGTTGATAAGCTGGTTTGTATTACTTTCTTACTTAGTTATGATAGTTCACTTTTTTAAAACTGTTAGTTATATAGTTATACTGCTAGTTTATTTTGGAGCCAGAAGTGACTAACTTTAAAGTACCAGTTACTAACTCCATAGTTGAGTATGCTAGTTCATTTTCTTGGATTTCAAAGGTTCAAGCTTAGTACTAACTCGCACTAGCAGGAGTACTAACTACAGTTTAATAATGTTAGTTAGAACTGTTAGTACTGGTAGTTCATTCTACCTTATCAGCTTATTATTTCTGCTTATTTAAAGATTGTTTCAGCTTTTTAGAGTAGATTAAATCATTTTCCTTTACTGTTTGCTTATTTAAGTTTATTTTCCTTTTTAAAGTATTCTCAACAATTTATCAGTTTTAGTTTTTTAGCTTATTTATCATTATAGTCCATTCTGGTTGCTTATTCTTATGCTTAAGTGCTTATTTTGGGTAGTTAACCTTCTGTTTTAGCTTATTTACTTATTTCTTGTTTAATTGTATTTTGTTAAGGCTAGCAGTACTAACCTTTGACTAACAGTTACTAAACTTCAAGCTAGGCCAGTACTAACTCTAAGTTAGTACTGGTAGTTAATACTGTTAGTACTGTTGTTAGTACTGTTGTGTTTCTCTTGTTTAATTTAGCTTAATTGCATGCTTAATTTGCTTATTTAGATTTAGATTAGCTTATTTATCTGTCTTAAGCTAATTAGAGCTTATTTGTGCCTTAGTGTAAAAGTTTTTAGTAGCTTTCATGCTTGTTCTAGCTTATGTTCCTTGATTATCTTTGTGTTCATTTGCCTATTAGGTTTAGTAACCCAATAATATTCACATCCTGGTCCATTTTAAACTCCAATTTCGATTGTTATCGATTTTCCATTCAGCCTCTGTGGGGAATTAAAACGGACCCGGGGAACATCTTATGACTTACTTTCTCGGTTTTTTTATTCGATTCTGCTTTTGACTATGCTTTTACATCTATTTTATATTTTATTTATATATTATATCTTTTAAGGTTATAGTGGGGACGAAAATTATTTCAACCTGCAAGGTCACTCTCAGAGAAAGATGTTGATAGGCTGCTATGTAGATTCGCATGTTGTATCATGTTAGCCGTTTGATTAATACTAGAAGTGATTCAGTTTGGCTTCTCATGTTGATAATTGCAATTGTGAGTAAAATTGCTTCATTATAGTGTAATATTGCTTATTTTATAGTATTAATTTATGGATTAGCTTGTTATTTTTGTTTAATATTGCTTATTTATTAAGTATTAGTGTTAATTAGTTTTTAACATGTTGATTTTGTTTAAACAGATTGTGTTTTTTGTCTTATAATTTTTGCTTCTTTTGTTGTTATTATGTGCTTTATTAGTTTATTGATGCTTATGAGTTAAACTCATGTATGCGTAATATCACTTGTTAAATATCTTTGTTATTTTGATTGTTTTCTTCGTTTATTTGTTATGTGTTTGTATCCAACTTGTGATATTTGATATGTTTTGATGTTTTAATTGTTACATTTTTGTTTTGTTGTTAATGTTTTGTTATCACTAGTGATATTTGAATGTTTTTATATTTAACTGGTTAAGAGTTTTATTATTGTTTGAATTTTATATGTCTTGTATCACTAGTGAGATTTACTGTGTGTTTTATTACTTTTTGTTTTCAGCTTCTAATATTTTGAAAACTCCTAAAGCTGTTATTCATCATGAGTTTATTGACACTCCCGGCGGATCAGTTTATTGGGTTCCTAGAGTTTCTGCTAGTGTGTTACCAGTATTGGGGACTGTTTATGATAGTCTTGATGAATGCATTGAGGTGTATAGGAAATACGCTTCAGAAGCAGGTTTTGGTATTAGATTATCTTGTCAGAAACGATTGAAGTGTGGTTATGTGAAACAGAAGTATATAGTTTGTAATAGGGAAGGGTGTCCGAAGGAAGTTTGGTTGAATACTTTAGATCCTAAGAAGAATGATAGACAAGTAAGGTCTTCAAACTTTAGAGTTTGTGGTTGTAAGGCACGTGTTGTGTTTGATATGGTTCCTCATACCTCAAAGTACACTCTTACTACTTTTGATGTTGAACACAATCATGAGCTTGATAGGGTTGAGTATAAGCACTTGTCTAAAGCTGAGAGGAAGTTGACTTACAATGAGCAGCTGTTTATTATCAAGGCTGCAAATGCAAACATTGGTGCTGTGAGAGCTCATAATTTGTATACGGGTTTGAAAGGTTCGTCATCACTTGTGCATGGTACTCAAACTGAGTTCAAGAACTTCACACGTGGCGTTAACTGCTTCATTGGAGATAGCGATGCTCAGATGCTCATTACTAGGATGGAACAGAGGCAAGAGTTCACAAAAGACTTTTCTTTTGACTATTTCGTTGAGGATGCTGAGCTTTGTGGTTTATTTTGGGCTGATGAAGTTGCGAAGTGCAATTACAAGGAGTTTGGTGATATCGTATCTTTTGATGCAACATATAAAACAAACAAGTATGCTTTCTTGACATTTAAAATCTTTTTGAGATATTTTTTTAACTGCTTTTTGTATAATTTTTGTAATTCATTATCACTTGTGATTTTTATCAGGTACAAGATGGTTTTTGTGCCTTTCACGGCTATAGACAATCACCGGAGATCTGTTACTGTTGGTTCGGGACTTTTGAAGAAAGAAACAGCGGAAGCTTATGGATGGTTACTTAGAGCCTTCAAGAAAGCTTTTGTCCGTCCTCCTAATATAGTTGTCACTGATCAAGATGGAGCGATGCGACTTGCTGTTGCTGCCGAGTTTCCTGAGTCTAAGCATAGGCTTTGCATGTGGCATATCATGCAGAAGATCCCAGCCAAGGTATTTGTTTTTGAAACTGTTGTAATTTACATTTCATGTATCTCTTGTGATATTGCTTTGCTGTTTAATTTTTTGATTGTTTTTTAACAATAACATGTTATTTATCACTTGTGATACTTATCATGATGTCTTTTCCCTTTTTATAGTGTTTCAAAGTTTAATGTTATGTACATGTAATTTATCACTAGTGATACTTGACTGTTTGAATATATATTATTATTGATAATTAACTGTTTGAATAAATATCTCTAGTGATAATTTATTTATTATTATTTATTATTTTTTTGTATTTTGTGTTTAAAGTTTAGTCTAATATATCCCACGCTAATGTTTATTTTTCTTCATTTTTATTGTTTTTGTAGATTGTGTCTAGAATTTATGATGATACTGATTTCAAGGATAAATTTGGTAAGACTGTTTGGAATATGTTTATTGGGCCTGAGGAGTTTGAAGACAGATGGAATAAGCTTGTGGAGGAATTTAATCTTGTCAATCACAAGTGGCTTTTAAAGATGTATCGTCTCAGATCATCATGGATCCCTGCTTTCTTTGTTGATTCTCCATTATGTGAGTTGATGAGGACTACTTCTAGGTCAGAGAGTGAGAACTCATTTTTCTCATATTTCACTAGTTCTGGTTCAACACTTGTCAAGTTTATGCTTTGTTATGAGTCTGCAATGGAAAGGCAAAGACACACGCAAGAAAAACTAGATCATCAGTCGTTTGATTCATTCCCTGCTTTGCTGACACCGTTACCTATTGAACAACATGCTGCTAAAGTTTATACTCGCAGCCTTTTTATTCGTGTCCAGAAAGAGATTGTTGCAGGGTCTTGGTTATGTTCAATAACGTGTATGAGTTCAGATGAGGGATGTACTGTTTGTATTATTGATGAGGAAAAAATAAAACCTGTTGGTCTTCCAGAAGTGATTGACAAAGAAAGTACTTCGGAGAATGTTGAGGAAGAGATTAATTTGCATCAAAAAGTGACAAGACATTACAAGGTACACATTTTGAATATCATTTATCACAATGTATATTTTTCAGTTTTTTTACTTTTATTCTTAAAAATATGGTATGGAGTATCACCTGTGATATATGAATGTAATGCTATTTTTTTCTAATTTTTTATTTAGTGTTTTTGAAGTATCAACAGTGGTATTTTTAGTTTTTATTTGTATTAATTAGAATGTTACATTAAGTATCACTTGTGATATAATGATATGTTTTTATTATGAAGGTACTTTATAACAAAGGAGATGGTTCAGTTTCCTGATGTTGTCAGCTTTTTGTTCGCTCTGAGATTTTATGTCGACACATATTTTGTGTATTCAAAAACTTCAAAGTGTCTTATATTCCAGATCAGTATATATTGAGGCGTTAGACCAAGGATTTGATCCCACCTAATTTGAGGAACAAAAAAACCGTTATGGCGAGAAGAATGAAGCAATTGAGAAGCTTGCAATGGAGGCTTCTATCATACTTGGTTCATGTGTACAAATGTTGAGAAATAATGAGCCAAAGCAATAGGTGTAAGGACAAAGGGACGTGAGAAGCAGAAGCGTATCAAGAGTGGAAGAGAAATATCAATGAAGAAAAGTATGAGGAAAACTAATAAACAAAAGAATGGTTGTGGTGTTTGTGGATCTACTGCTCACAATAGGCGTACTTGTCCACGGAAGAATAATGTTGATGTCTTATATCCTGCAGTAGTTGTTCCTGGGATGGTAGGCTCCGAGACGGTGCTTCTGGAAGTGTTTCAGTTTAAGATATGTTTTGTCACAGTTCGAGTATGATTTTACTTTCATACAAAAAGAAAAAAAAATTGTACACTCATGGATTTTTCTTTAAAGAATTTTTTTCATTAGGTTTCAATAAAATTTTCTGATTATTTTTGTTATTTA
>BQNB010137314.1:0-17871 GCA_026074375.1 Tanacetum coccineum
TCAGGATTAGCAGGAACAGGAGGTGGTATAGGTGCAACCTCAGCCTCGGCCTCAGCCTCCTCAAACTCAATCTCAGACTCAGAGTCAGATGCAGGTGGTGGAGGATAAAGTGGGTCCGCCCCCTGATAAGGAAGTATCCACTCTGAGCCGTCCCGTTCTTCATCAGCATCCATCTCTTCCTCTTCTTCTTCCATTTCCGGATCTTCCTCCATTTCTGGGTCTTCCCCTTCAACCCAACCGTTCATGTTGTCTGGTGCTGCCTCTGCAGCTGGCGCAAACTCGTTATGGTTAGGGGGTAGGTTGGCCATGATGATCTGCAATTTGCGTAAAATAAATAAGGATTACTATATGAATAATAATTTGTATGAGAATGCGAATGCATGACGATGCTTCAGGAATATGGATGATGATCGATAAATAATATGAATATGCACGATAATATTTGTTACATATGAAAATTTCATTTTTGAAATCTAAATAAACAATTCTTGATGCTTCGCGGATAATTATATCAATCGATATATATATATCAATTACATATAATAATATTTATTATATGAATATTCAATAGTAATGCACCCAAAATGTGCATAAATACTCAAATGGAAAAACTATGATCGTGAATAACACAAGGGCTTCGATGAGTCTTAGCGCGCATAAAAAGGGTTATAGTTTAGGTAAAAAAAAATTGACCTAGTTCTCTATAACTTGTAGCTCTTGATACCAATCTCTAACACCCCCAATTTTACGCAGCGGAATATATAACATTGGGTGTTAATTCATAGCACAATTACACAAGGATATAGAAAACGACTCGAAAAGAGGCGTTTAAAAACATTTTTCCATTTAAAGAAGTTTCAGAGTAATCAACATACGTCCCACAGGATCGTTACCAGATTTCATAACATAAGTTTTTCCAAAACATGGATGATTAGGGTTAGGGTTTAGGGTTTAGGGTTTAGGGTTTAGGGTTTAGGGTTTAGGGTTTAGGGTTTAGGGTTTAGGGTTTAGGGTTTAGGGTTTAGGGTTTAGGGTTTAGGGTTTAGGGTTTAGGGTTTAGTGTTTAGGGTTTAGTGTTTACGGTTTAGGGTTTAGGGTTTAGGGTTTAGGGTTTAGGGTTTAATGTTTAGGGTTTAGGGTTCAGGGTTTACTTTTAGGATTTAGGGTTTAGGGTTTAGGGATTCGGGTTTAGGGTTTCGGGTTTCGGGTTTAGGGTTTAGGGTTTAGGGTTTAGTGTTTAGGCTTTAGGGTTTGGGGTTTAGGGTTTAGGGTTTAGGGTTTAGGGTTTAGGGTTTAGGGTTTAGGGTTTAGGGTTTAGGGTTTAGGGTTTAGGGTTTAGGGTTTAGGGTTTAGTGTTTTGGGTTTAGGGTTTTGGAGTTAGGGTTTAGGGTTTAGGGTTTAGGGTTATTTAGGGTTTAGGGTTTAGGGTTTAAGGTTTAGGGTTTAGGGTTTAGGGTTTAGTGTTTTATGGTTTAGGGTTTCAGGGTTTAGGGTTTTAGGTTTTGGGTTTAGGGTTTTCGATTTAGGGTTTAGGGTTTAGGGTTTAGGGTTTAGGATTTAGGGTTTAGGGTTTGAAGTACATCAATTCTTGAATGAGCGGAAAGTACTCCAAGCTCCTCCAAAATTACGTGACTGCAACTTAGTATGTAGAAAGTAACAATACGTAAAAATTTAATATGTGATCATGAGATGTGTTTCCGAGATAAGTAGGGCATTCCAACTAGGACTTTCCCAAGTCCTTTTTAAAATCCCAAATGACGAATTTCTTTTATATGTGTACACTGTGACATGTCATTATAGTCAAATGAAGCATCTACCAAAGTTCGCTCTATCTATTTATTTTATCACAGGTGTAACTATACGATTTAAAAATTTAGACTAGACCGGTAAAAACTACTAGGTTATCTTCCCTTCTTCTTTCCTTTCCTTCTTCTTCTTTTTCTTAGGTTTTCCCTTACTCTTCCTGTTCCAGAATTAACTTGACTTCACGGACTCATATCTCCTAGCTCACAAATGTTCTATATATGAGGCTTTCATCCCTGGAAACCTATTTGTATCTAGTTTCCAGAAATGTAAGTCTCAAAATTTACAAAGTTTCATAACTATGTGAAAAGACCATTTTACCCCTGGTTGTCCAAAACAGAAAGTTAGCAAAAATTTTACCCTTTACTAAAATGGCCATAAATCCCGAACCATGATAGCAATAAAGGTGAGGTCAAAGGCTATGGTTTCCTTATGATGTCTACTACTGACCCATTTAAAAAGATCTATTATTTTATGGCAAAAAAAGTTGGAGTTTAACTCGTATTCCAAACACATGTCCAGATTTGACCTCTTTTCTTGTTTTTGCCATAACTCACTCATCCCAAGGAGTTGGTTGAGCATCCAACTATCCTTATGAACAAACATGTATCTTCCAGCCAATTAAATTTAATCATATCTCCAGGCCAAATTAGTTTTATAAAATTACACTTTTGCTACTGTTTTCAAAAACAGTCCCCATTATTTCAAACTCAAAACCTTTTTAAAACATCATTTTAATTGATCTAAGACCTAACCCAATGCCATAACTAATCTAAAACACCCTCAAGATGATAATCACATATATATTTACAGAACTTAAACATCCATTTTCATGGATTAAAATTAAAGAAAACAAGAATTAAAAGATAAGACTAACAAAAGAAAGATTAGGGCTTACAAAAAGAGAGATTTAGGCTAGTGAATCAAACAAGAACACCCTTTCTTGTGTTGGCTGAATTCGAACCAAAGAAACCCAAGATTACTAAGCTTCTAACCTTCCTAAATATCACCAAACCTCCCCAAGAAAACCCCATCAAAACAAAAGCCTTTAAGAAAACACAAGGAAACAAGCCCCAAAAACCACCTTTCAAAACTTCATGAAATTGCACCAAACTTTGCAAGAGACTTATGGATGGTGTTAGGAGGATAAAAATGAGATGAAAAATTTTGTATGATGGTGGTGGTGGTGAGACTAAAATCGGCAGCAATGGGGAAGAGAAGAAGGGAAGAGAGATTTTGAAAATAGGAGAAATGAAAGGGTTACTTGCATGTATAGAAAATAGAGAAGAATGATTATGTTATAGGAAGTGTAAAAAGTATAAAAAAAGGTTGTGTGTGGATATGGAGAAGCCGGCCTTGGGCTTGGGGTTTGTGAAAATATTATTTATTTTTTTTTTAGTTTATAAGAGTTTAATTAAAGTATAATGTAAAGTAAATTAAAGGAAAAATTACACGGATCGTCCCTGTGGTTTACCCATAAATCATGTTTCGTCCCTATTTGATTTTAATTACACTGATGGTCCCTATTTTATCAAACATGTTTCACTGATAGTCCCTATTCTGGAAAATAGGGACTATCCGTGTAATAAATTTCAAACAAACTAATTACACAGTTAGTCCCTATTTTTGAAAAATAGGGACCATCAGTGGCAATTAGATTTTGAAAATTAGGGACCATATTAATTAAAATCAATAGGGCCGAAACCATGATTTCTAGTAAACACAGGACGTCGTGTAATTTTTCCTAAATTAAATAAAGGTAAAGTTTTAAGGTAAAAACGCGAGTTTTAGCAAGAATTTACGTAAACGCGAAACACAACAGAAAATGTAAATGGTGAGAATTATAATCATCGGAGGATATTATAAAATTATTAAATCACTTAAGATACGAAGACGGAATGGATTTCTAAATACGGCTTACGCAAAGCTAAAAACGAGAAAATCTTACTAAATTGGGTAAACGTAAAATTAATAACTCGCTTAAAATGAAAAATAGAAATAGAGCTCGGAGTAAATAATGACCTTAAGTACGGAATGTTACACTCAGGTACCTCGGCCTAGTGATCCTACTGAAAGTGTTGCATATGAGGCTATCCATAAGGAGTTAGGTGATAGTTTGGTGTGGGCTGCCACTACTGCTTTTAGCTTAGAAGCAGAGCAGGACAGTGGTAACATAACTAAGACCCAATCCAAGGAAACACCTAATGAATCTAGTTCCATAGGAACTACTTCAGTGTGGTCCCAGGTGCCAAGAAACCATAGGGGATACTATTGCTCAAACTAGGTTTGAGAATGTATCTAAACATTCTAATGATTCACTGCTCGCAAGAGGTAACACACTTTGAAGTGATGAGGATAGACTTAAACTTAATGAATTGATGGAACTATGTACCAATTTACAAAACAGGGTTCTTGATTTGGAGAAGACAAAGACCACTCAAGCTAATGAGATTGCTAGTTTGAGAAGGAGAGAAAATTCAAGCTTGGAAAAGAAAAAATAGGTCAAAGAACTCATAAGCTTGAAGAAAATATACAAAGTTAGTTTGACAGCTAGGGTAGAATCCTCTAGAGATGAAGAAAGTTTGGGTGAGGATGCATCCAAACGGGGAGGATTAATGTTATTGATGCAGATGATGAAATTACCCTAGTTAGTGTTAAAGATGATGCTGACAAAGAGATGTTTGATGTGGATGCTTTAAATGGTGAGGAAGTGTTTGTTGCAGGGAAAAATGAAAATGTTGTTGAAGAAGTAGTTGATGATGCTCAAGTTAGTACTGCTGCAACAACTGTTACAATAACTACTGAAGAAATTACTTTGGCTCAAGCACTTGAAGCATTAAAAACTTCAAAACCCAAGGTGAAAGGAATTGTTTTTCAAGAGCCAGGTGAATCTACAACAACAAAATATACACCAACAATTTCTTCACAACAATCATAGGACAAGGGTAAACGAATAATGATAGAAGAACCTGTGAAGCCTATAAAGAAGAAAGATCTAACCAGGCTTGATGAAGAATTTGCTTTAAAATTACAAGTTGAATTTGATAAAGAAGAAAGACTTAAAAGAGAGAAAGCTGAAAAAGAACAAGAAGCCAATATTGCCTTGATTGAAACATGGGATGATATACAGCAAAGATTGATGCTGATCATCAATTGGCTAAAAGATTTCAAGCACAAGAACAAGAAGAGTTGTCTGTTAAAGAAAAGGCTACATTATTTCAACAACTCTTAGAGAAAAGAAGAAAGCATTTTAGAGCTAAAAGAGCAGAAGAGAAAAGAAACAAACCACCAACAAAAGCTCAACAGAGAAAGATAATGTGTACTTACCTAAAGAAAATGGAAGGATACAAGCTGAATGATTTAAAGTTGAAAGATTTTGATTCTATTCAAGAGATGTTTGACAGAGCATTAAAGAGGGTAAATACATTTAAAGACTTTAGAACAGAGTTGGTGGAAGGCAAAGAAAAGAGAGGCAGGAACTTAAGCAAGCCATAAGAATTGCAAAGAACAAAAGGTGGATGATGAAAAAAAAAACAACAGAGAATTAAAAAGTTAATGGAAATCATTCGCAGATGAAGAAGAGGTAAACAAATGATGTTATACCTTTGGCTTTTAAGTCTCTAAGTATTGTTGACTCGAAGATTCATAAAGAAGGAAGAAAAAGCTATTATCAAATAATAATAGCTGATAGAAAATCTTAAATGTACATGATCTTTAGTTATATGCTTAAAAGTTTTGACAGGGAAGATTTGTGAAACTTAAACAAGATGTTAAAAGCTAGATATGAGTCAATAAGACCATGGAAGACTTGGATTTGTATTATGGAAATAATTTGAAAACAATTTTAACCACAGAAATAGAAGATAGAAGTATGGAGACATCAACAAGACTACAAAAGTGCTTGATTGGAAGTTGTATGACTATTGTTAGTACATTTCCTTGAGGAGAGCAACATGTCATATTTAATGTTTTGTAGAGGAAGAAGTTATCCCTCTGACCACCATCTACACTTACAATGATGCTAGGAAAAGAAGCTTATGATAATATGAAATAAAATGGCTTATTACTTCTTAATTTTCTTGTGAACAGCTTAGAAGTTAAAGAATGTTTGAACATCCTTCGGTGTTGAGAAAGCTCCTAAAAATGAAGAAACTTGATGATTTTGAAGAAGAATATCAAGTTTAGGGGAGGATTGTTGGGATTAAAAGTCTTCTTGATGCTGTTAGAATTACTGCTGCTCAAGTTTATGTTAATACTGCTCTGATGAAGTTAGTACTGCTCATGGCCTGAAAAAAATATGCTAAGTTTTTACTACTAGCTTAGTAATAGTTATACACTGCTAGTACAAAGTTAAGACTGCTCAGTTGAAGTTAATATTGCTAGTGATAAGTTACTACTGTTAGAAAATAACTCACATCAGATACTAATTAGTGCAGCAGACTTTGTTGGAATATGGATGGCAGTTACAAAAGTAGTTATTTGGTAGTTATTATTATTTATAAGACACAATGGTTAGTATAAGATACAATGGTTATGAAAAGTCATAATGGTTGACATGTATATATATGTTATGTTTCCTGTAACAATTGGCAAGTATCATGAATAAAAAACTAGTTCCTAGTAAGCCTCTGTGTTCTTTCATTTTGGCTAACTTTAGATTGTTCAAAATCTCATTTCCATGTGATTCACAAATTAGCATTAGAGCCTTGTTAAACGATGAACACCACCACTTCATTTGGTCACATATCACTTCCAAAACTTACTAAATACAACTATAACAATTGGAGCATTCAGATGGAAGCATTATTAGGCGCACAAGATGCATGGGAATTTGTCACAACTGAGTACGAGGAACCGACTGACGCTGAGATCGGTGCCACAACTGCTAATCAGTTGAAAGCATTGAAGGAGAAGTGTATGAAGGCTAAGACCGCTCTCTATCTCTTTTTTATGTTTTCAGCGGTTTTGATGAATCGGGCTTCGAGAAGATCGCTGGTGCTTCAACAGCGAAACAAGCATGGGACACGCTAGAAAAGGCGTACAAAGGTGCTGATCGAGTCAAACAAGTACGACTCCGAACATTGCGTGGTGAACTCGAGGCCATGAGAATGAAGGAGACAAAAGGAGTCTCGGATTACATCACCCGTGTATAAACGGTGGTGAATCAACTCAAACAAAATGGTGAAACTCTACCAGATACGAGAATTATTAAGAAGATTCTTTGGTCTTTAACAGAAAATTTCGAGAATGTAGTGTGTGTAATTGAGGAGTCTAAAGATCTGGAAGACTTGACAATTGAAGAGTTAGCAGGTTCTATGGAAGCACATGAGAAAAGAAAGAACAATAAGAAGTAAGATTCCCTTGATGAAACATTAAAAACGAAGGCTACAATCAAGGACGAAAAAGCCTTATTTTCACATCAGAATAACCATGAGAAAGGAACAAATTCTGGTGGGCATAATACCAATCATGGTCGAGGTCGTAGTAGAGAAAATAATAACTAGGAAAGTAAGCAAACAAGCAAACACTTCAATTAAAATTCGCGTGGCAGAGGACGTGGATGTAGAAGAGGCGGACAAGGATACCGTCTAAATGTTGACTGCTATAATTGTGGTAAGCATGGTCATTATGCAAAAGATTGCAGATCGCCGAAAAGGACAAAAGAAAAGAACCACCTTGTGACAGAACCACAAGTCGAAGAAAGTGGTATTTTATTGATGGCTCATGAAGAACAAATCTTAGAAGTTGATACAATGTGGTACCTAGACTCCGGTGCGAGCAACCACATGAGCGGACAGAAAGATCTATTTGTTGAAATGATAGTAGTTGTTCAAGGCTATGTATCATTTGAGAGATTGCATAAAGATAGATGTGAAAGGACATGGTAAAATTCATTTCTTTCAAAATGGGAAAGAAGGCACGATCAAAGATGTGTACTATGTCCCTGCTATGAAGAGTAACATATTGAGTTTAGGCCAACTTATGGAGAAAGGCTATTGGGTACTCATGAAGAATGAAAAAATGCTCTTGAAAAACAAGGAAGGCGTGATGGTTACATTAGTTAGAATGTGTAAGAATCGCACGTTCAAACTAAATCTCAATACATTGGCAAAAAATGTCTAAAGAGTAATTTTATCGATGAAGAATCTATGTGGCATTTAAGGTTTGGTCATAATTACACTTCAGCGGAATTTAAAGAATTAAAACCAAGAAGAGAGCATGGCACATGGCTTCCTAATCTCGAATGAATGATGGTCGTTTTGTGAAAGTATATCTTTGGCAAAACAACGAAGAAGTTCTTTCCCAAACAAAAACAACATACAGGCAAAGGAGTTACTGGAATTAATTCACAGAGACCTTGAGAGACCTAACTCTCCTTCTCTTTTTGGAAATAAAAAGGTACATATTATACTTTTTATTGATGATAATCACTAGAAAGTGTTTGTATATTTTCTAGCATAGAAATCGAAAGGCCCTTTGTAAACTTTCAAAAAGTTTAAGGAAATGGTTGAAAAGACAACGGGCCAATACATTAAGGCCTTGAGATATGATAGAGGTGGAGAGTACGTGTCCACACCATTTACAAAGTTTTGTGAAGAAGAATGGATTAAAAGGTTTTTGACAGCACCCTACTCACCCTAGCAAAATGGAATAGCCAAAAGAAAAACTATTATGAATATGGTTCGTTCTATGCTGGAAAGCAAAAATATGCCAAAAGATTTTGGGCAGAGCGTCCAATGTCCGTGAACCCATTCAAAAATTAATACCTCATGGTCAAATTGGTGACAAAACCCCTTTAAGAAAAGCTGAGTGGGTATAAGCCATGGTATCCCTCATTTTAATATTTGAAGCGTGGCATAATGCACATATTCCTATTAGAACATGAAAAAAGCTTAAGCTAAGACAAATTTACGTGTTCATTAAATATGATGAAGAACTAAGGCCTTTCAGATTATATATCCCTCATGAGAAGAAAGTTACATAAGTAGCAGTACGTGTAATGTTGAACGAGGAAAGCACGTGGGACTAGAGTAAGGGGTGTTTATATGAGCCTCACAATAGCACTGAACAAGACGCACATGATGTCTTTATTCCAACAGCCTTAAGTGATCCAACGATGGTCACTACAGATTCTGAAAATAATGATGAGCCCATACAACCAAGAATGAGGAGTCTTCAAGATATATATAATAATACCACTAAAATGCATCTTGTATGTCGTTTAGCAAAAAATGAAAATATCATTTTTGAAGAAGCAATAAGAAATAAGAAGCGGAAGGAAGCAATGGATGAAGAAATCAGTGCTATTGAAAAGAACAAAACTTGGGAGATGGCTAAATTACCAAAAGGGCATAAACCCATAGGCGTAAAATAGGTTTATAAGAAAAAGATGAATGTTATAGGAGAGATTCAACATTACAAAGCGAGGCTCGTTGCAAAAGGTTACCGACAAAAAGCAAGTATCGATTATGACAAAATATTTGCTCCGGTTTCAAGAATGGAAGCAATCAGATTACTTGTCTCATAATCAGCACAAAACGGGTGGAAAATATACCAAATGGATGTAAAATCTGCATTCTTGAATGGTGTACTCAATGAAGTGGTTTATATAGAACAACCACCAGGTTATGCAAAAGTTGGAGAAGAGACTAAGGTTTTGAAGTTGAAAAAAGCGTTGTACAGGCTGAAACAGGCCCCTCGAGCCTAGAATACTCGTATTGATTCTTTTCTAAAAAGAATAGGGTATGTACAATGTCCTTACAAGCATGCTTTATATATTAAACTAGTTGAAAACAAAGTATTGGTGGTCGCCTTGTACGTAGATGATCTCATCTTTACAGGAAATAACAAAAGGATGATCAATCAATTTATGGAATCGACGACTCGAGAGTTTGATATGACAGACATGGGACTAATGAAGTACTTTTTGGGACTGGAGTAAAGGCATGGAATTTTAAGGATTTTTGTATCCCAAAAGGCATACGCTAAGTAGATTTTGAAGCGAAGTAAAATGGAATATTGTAATCCAGTAGTAACGCCAATGGAATTGGGTACCAAACTTTCAAAGTTTAAGGGAGGAGAACCGGTGGACACGGACAGGTATCGAAGTTTGGTTGGGAGTTTACGATACTTAACTTGCACAAGACCTGATCTTGCATATAACGTTGGAGTTGTAAGCCGCTTTATAGAAAAGCCAAAAGTATGCAACATTGAAAGCATTGATGAGGAAATACTGAGATATGGTTAAAGAACTGAATCGCTTGCATATACCTACTCTCTCAAACTCTAAAGAATACATACTTACAGGTTACTCCGATAGTGACTAGCACGAAGATGTAGATGATCGAAAGAGCACTTCTGGTTACGTGTTCTTTTTGGGGAAAACAGCCTTCACATGGGCTTTAAAGAAACAACCAGTGGTGGCATTATCAACTTGTGAGGAAGAATATGTAGCAGCATCATGGACGGTTTGTCACGCAATTTGGCTAAGGAATCTGTTACAAGAATTACAGAATCCATGACACGGTCTAATAGAAATCAAAGTCGACAACAAGTCTGCAATTGAGTTGGCAAGGAACCCGGTACATCATGAGAGAAGTAAACATATTGATGTACGCTTCCATTTCATTAAGGAACAGGGATGTGCAATTGACTCATGTAATGAGTCGTGATCAAGCAGCCGATATTTTCACTAAGGCACTTCTAGCAAAATTATTTAATCTTTGCAAGAAAAAGATGGGAATGAAGGATGCAAGAGATGTGAGCTTAAGGGAGGAATTTGATGGAAAATAACTCACATCAGATACTAATTAGTGTAGCAGACTTTGCTGGAATATGGATGGCAGTTACAAAAGTAGTTATTTGGTAGTTATTATATATAAGACACAATGATTAGTATAAGATACAATGGTTATGAAAAGTCACAATGGTTGACATGTATATATATGTTATGTTCCTGTAACAATTGGCAAGTATCATGAATAAAAACAAGTTCATAGTATCCTCTGTGTTCTTTCATTTTGGCTAACTTAGATAGGGGGGGGGGGGGGGGGGGGGGGGGGGGGGGGGGGGGGGGGGGGGGGGGGGGGGGGGGGGGGGGGGGGGGGGGGGGGGGGGGGGGGGGGGGGGGGGGGGGGGGGGGGAGGGGGGGGGGGGGGGGGGGGGGGGGGGGGGGGGGGGGGGGGGGGGGGGGGGGTGTTCAAAAATCTCATTTCCCTGTGATTCACAACTACTGCTAGTGATAAGTTGCTACTGCTAGTGAAACTTACTACTACTAGTAAAAATACTGCTTGAAGTTAATGCTGCTGAAGAGTTACTCACAAACTCTGACCCGCTCATGAAAATATTCTAATAGTTAGATACTGCGAGAGAATTAAGTTAGTACTGTTTGTTAGTACTGCTTATGTGATATGTATTAGTTGTTTATAGAAAAGATTTTATATACTTAGGAAAGTATTGTAAGCCGAGTATGACTCTTTGGTATATAAAAGGAGGTCCTATGGCATATAGTTTGATATAGTTTTTCATATATATTTTATAGCTTCAAGGTTTTTGTAACCCTAATACTTTGAGAGTATTTGTATTATTATCATTAATAATATTGGAGCTTATTTGTTGAATTTTTTATTCATAGAATTACTGTTTCATTGATAATTCTTCTTAATATTAAAGATTAGATTTTGCTTAATCTTTAATACATTCAAACAAAGCTTTTGCTATAGTTGTGTTAGATTTATCTAATAATTCTTGCAATAATTATATAAAATGGGTAGTTTAGATGGAATAAATGATGCTATAAAAGTGACATTATTTGGTGTCATCAATTATCCCCCCACTTGAATTCTACTTGTCCTCAAGTAGCTTTTAGAAGTTTATAAAATGTATCCTTAAGGATTTTTTTCTGTTAAGCATTTATTCGATTAATTACAAGTACACAACCAAACACCTCACGAAATAAGAAAATGAAAACACTCAAATCACTCAACAAATCTACGTGGTAACATGTAACTAATTCGCTCAATTGCTCGGTCGTGACGAGTATTTTATCATAGGCTTGGCAAGGATACACATCTTCACCACTAGAGCTAAAGAGTAACAAGTTTATAAATGTAAATTGGGTTTTATTTTTAAAGGCTTAAATAGTATAATCACTCTATCTAGTCTCTACCGATACCAATATTCAATAAACGGTGACCTAGACCATACATACACACCCTTAACGATGGGATAGACACATATGACTGTATTTAAACGTTAACTCCAATAAGCTAAAGAGTAGGACTAGGTGGTGATATAGGGTATGGATCTTCTAACTTTCACCAAAAGTAATAAACCAACAAGGGGGCTGAATCATACATACATGGCCGTAACGACGGAATAGACATGCATGATTCGATCACATCCTCATTAGATTAAAACCAAAGGTTAGTCATTAGGAAAGGTAAATAAATTATTGTTAAATAAAAATTACGAAGCAAATAGACTAAGTCCAAAACAGATAAGGCATAAGTTGCTAGATACTTTCCCGACCGTTACAATGATAAAGACTTAAATATACACAAACGTATTGATCATTGATAAAAAACAACAACCTAAGTTGGCGTTCCCGTAACGGTCAACTCCCAATCATCCCTTACTTTTATAAGACAAGTGGCACTATCTACCACTTTACACAAAACATTACATCGTTGATTGATAATACATGTCAACGAATAATCGATCCTTCAAATAATTCCATCGGTTAAGCTTTAATGAACCGACCATCTTCAGACTTTCCTCCTCTTTTTTTGTTACAATTTTCCAATTTTTTTTATTTTTTTTTGATAATACATACTACGAATCTCGGTGTAATTTCACCATCTTCACGATCATAATAACTCCAGATAAGTTCTTCGATAATTCTTCATTCTTCGGACGTACCAATAATTGTGATGGTAGTAAAAATACATGAGTTTTGACTACTTTTTACATTCCCATTTGCAATGTGCAAATTTTTCCCAACCGTACCAGAGATAGAAAATGACACAAGACACAGGAAATACATACTTTACACTTTAAGCAACTAGCAACTGATAAAATACTTTAAACTATCAGTTTAGGGCTAGGTGGAAGAGGTAAGTAACTAAATAAATATGTTTTGGGTGTTTATCCTAAAGTAAATTGGCTCTACAACTACTGGTTTTTCTAGGGGATCTTACTCTTAAAATTAGAGTAAACAAAAGGTTTATACAAGGGTTAACTAACCAATGTAGTTAGTTAATAAAACAACATATATAGGTTTTTGGTGAAATCCTAGAAATTAAACCAATTTTAAACAAGTTCCTCCATCTAAAACCATAGTACTCATATTGTAGGGTGTGGCTCGAATTGATATACCAAGGCAAGTTCTAAAGTCTACAACATCACCGACAGACTCAAATTTTTGTAGGATTTTAGGTAAACATTTGGAAACGAATAAGGCTGAATCCTCACAATATCTAATAAGGGTTATGTGTGCAGGTTATTGTTGCGGTTGTCATAAGGGACTTCTACAAGAAGTTTTACAACTCCCTAGGCAGTTTACCTAACCGTTGTAGTGTAGTATAGGCAAGACTCGGGGGTTGTTATCGTTCTCTAGGGGAATAGGTTGGGAAGGCTTGATCACGGTCTAATAGAATTCTAAGGGTTGAGAGAAGATTCTTTTTGTGTTTTTATATATATTAGAGAGGTTTGGTTGGTTTTAACTATTAAACTAAATATAAACTACGCTACTGGTGATAACAATATAATAAAAGACTATGTTTATTTAATCATGTATTACTCCCTAGATTGCTTCTCCTTGTGTTGTTGCTTTGTCACACTTGTGATGATCTATGTAATTATTTCCTAAGTCATGAACGAATTACACGAACCCGCCGTCTATTTAATATTCCGTTAAGGCAACGCACAAGTAAGATAGTATGAAGACTATTACAAGGCCCCTAAGAGTATATTAAATGCATTTGAAATATATTAAGAGTAGATCAACCTGATGACATCAAATAACGTCTATTTTATAGCTTTATTTATCCCATGTAATTAACCCATTTTGTATAATTATTGCAAAGAATTGTTACTTAATCGTTTGTATTTGAGAATTGCAGTAATTATTATGTACTTGGTGAAGTTATGCTAAAAGGCATGCATTTTGGAGCATAAACGAAGAGTTCGAGAAAGTCTACTGATCTGACAGCAAATATGCCGTATTATTCTAGACATATACGACGTATCCAAGACTTTTACGAATTAAAAGACCATTGCCTGACTTTGAAGAATACGCCGTATCCAAATTAACGATACGCCGTATATAAAACTTTGGTCAACGAAGAAGAACCAACTGATTTTTACCTCAATACGCCGTATCCATCAAGAAGATACGGCGTATCCATGCCTACCCTTCACAAATAACCACGAGACCCAATACGCCGTATCCAGGACACATCAATACGCCGTATTTACAATATAGTAATAAAATATTCTGGAAGATATCAAACGTGGTCCTTACTCTAAGAAATCCCCAATACGCCGTATTCTACATTGCTCGATACGACGAGTTTCCAGACTCTATAAATAGACGATCCTAAACTCAGTTTTAGGTATGCAAGTGAATCCCTAAACCACCAAGTCGACCAAGAGACAAATAAAGGAGCCTAGAAGGTCAGAAAAGAGCCTCAAGATCATAGGAAAACTCTTGTAATCTTTACACAAGAGATATAAAGAAACAACAAGACACTGAAACTAAATAAAATAAGTTAAAAAGACTACACATAAATGGTACCGAAATACGTCGTTCGATTAAGGTTTCTTTATTTTAATCGTTCATATATCAAATCGTGTGTATTTTTACAATGACTATCGGCTGATACCTTTAGGTATCAGCCATGTTTATGAAGATCTAATGTTCAGTTTGTTTATCTTGATTGCTTAATTTATTGTTGATTGTTGTTTATGTTTATCAATTTATATTCGTTTACGTGCTTAAGTATGCGACCTATCATTCAACTGGGTCTAGTCCTACATATTTAATGCGCTGCAACTTCGGTGTTGTTTGGGCATAGGCTAAGAGTCCGGGATAGCTCTCCATATTGCAATTTATATATCTAGAATCATAGGATCACAAATATTGACCTATCTTTTCCCTTTGATTGTGAGCTTAGTTGAGCTATAAGGTGACCTTGGTACCAACAAGTACGTTCTAATAAATTAATAAGGACTCGGACAGTGGACTACTAGTATATAAAGAGCCGTTAAGCAGTAAGTGGGTAAAGTCTCCATGAGCTAGGGTTTAGTAAGAGCACCATTATTAAACTCGTAAGATAGATTATAATCAACAAATGCTTGCTTTAGGTGGATACGTCTAATTGTGATAGGATTAGCGTGTCTAGGTCTTAAGAAGAAGTACCACCTAAGTCTAGGAATGATATGCCCCTTCGAGATAAGATAATCATTGCACTAAATAAACAAACCTACATTTTATCAGCTTATTCATGGTTGATACGTTTTCCTTGCATTAGTTCTCGACCGCTTATCTATTATCTGTTTGTCTTCTTGTGTGTGTTTATTGCTTTACTTGTCATCAAAACCTTAGGTTAGATACACAAAACTGTGTCAGTCTCTTAGGCTGAAACCCCGCTTTTGCATTAGTTTTAGGTTTAACTTAGATAACTAAAATACTGATAGAATTAGGAAGTAACGCTCTCGCTCTTAGTGATCGACACCCTACTTACCAATGAAGCTACATCTTGACCGGGTATACTGCCCGTTAAAGTGTTTTTTTAGGTATAGTCAGCATAAAATAAATAGTAAAACTTGATACATAAATAACACCTACACAACGACACATCAAGTTTTTGGCGCCGCTGCCAGGGAGTAAAGTTGTTTAATTCTTATTTATTTGTATTTTAGTTTAGTTTAGTTTAAATTAATTTGCATATTTGTGTGTTTGTTTTGTGTGTTTGATTTCTGCATTGTATATTTCGCATATTGTGTGTTTGTGTGCATTATTACAGTTCGTTGTAACCTTCTGAGTCAAATACTCAATACGGTGTATTCAATTTTTTGGACACGGCGTATAATTTTTTTAAACCAATACAGCGTATTCGACTCTATCATCAATACGGCGTATTCATGTCACTAAATACGGCGTATTAAGCTATTTGGCAGTTTTCTTTCCTAAGAAATCTATTTATAGGTTAAAATGGATGACCCCAACATTACTATGGAAGAGTATATCACGCTTCAGGAAGAAAAAGCTCATAGGCATGGTAAGGTGTATAACTGGGAGACTGCTACGTATGGTAAGATCTGGTATGATGAAGACGTTCATGACCTCAGATCTGTTGAAACTAAATTCCCAGCTATAGTCTTTAACGACACGTTAACATTTGAAGCAACACTCTCGTGTGAGCCTACGGTAAGTTCTCTTAACGACAATGAAATTGACTTTAGAATATCGTTTGACGAATCCGACGATGAAGATTACACGGTATATTATGACAAAAATTCATTTTCTTATAAAATAATTTCTATCAACGATTTGAAAATGAATTCAAAAAATGATAATGAAAAAGTAAATATGTCTTCGTTTCCGTCACCCGAGCCTACAGTCAGTTATTTTGATGATTTAGACTTCTTTATAGGTTTTGAGAATGAATTTTCAGCCATTGTTTACAATGCTGCTCTTACATATAAGTTAGATTTCTTAACTAAACCCACTTTAATCCCTCAACATATCGATGAATTTGATTTGAAAGATGAAACATCATTGTCCAAATGTGATGATGAGGAACAAAACATTTTATACTTTAATGATCTATTTTCGTTTAACGTAATTTATCCTAATGATTTAAAATCGGATACGGACAATGATAATGATAAAATTGATATTGAGAAATCTTCAGGGGACATGTCTATCATACCATTATCTAATGTAATACATATCGATGCTGGTGCCTATGCACATGGGTCAAATAAGCTTTTAGAAACAAGTCATGATACATCTAATAATTTTTTCAAAACTGAAACTTTTATTAAGGAATTAAATGTTAATATCATGGCTTGGAATCATCTTAACAAAGAGATGTCATTCATTTTCCTAATCAAGAATTTGTATGTGCCATTTGGCATCCCTTTCAACCCTAATGTTTTTATAAGGACGAGATTAAATTAGGCCAAGTTTAACTTAAAGACTTTTCTGTAAACAAAAGTGCTTCCACGGAGGCAACCCGAAATGTATTTTCAATTTTTATCGAGTCTGTCTTCCCAGATTGTCTATACGGCGTATCCAAACCCCATGGATACGTCGTATTAACTATCTGGACGTTATCCAGTCTTTATTTTTCAACACAGTCGATACGGCGTATTTGTTAACCGTATATAGCGTATTCAATGCAAGTATCAATACGGCGTATCCTAGGGTATGGATACAGCGTATCGACTTCCTGTACAGTTTTAGGTATTTATTTCGAGTCTAACCAAACAAATACACCGAAGATAGAATTGCATTTTTTTTTCGAAATTTTACACATGACCTCGTGAAATAAATATCGCGTAAATTGTGGAGAAATTACAAATCTAGAACTTTTGAAAGTGTTTAATCTTGAAGTGTTAGAGTCTTGAAACTTCAAGGCGGTTGTTCAACACAATCTTGCTCGATAAACTTACATGGAGAATCAGTACCGAGCAAATATCATGGGAGTTTCTCATTCTAATTCTTTTTAATTCTCGTATTTAATGTTTTATATATACTACGAGGACATTGTATAATTTAAGTGGGGGGATGCAACTTGTCCTAATTTTCACACTAAAATGCTTAAATTATGCTCAAATTTAAAAAAATTTCAAGCATACTTTTGTGA
Organism: Tanacetum coccineum; assembly: GCA_026074375.1. Lineage (NCBI taxonomy): Eukaryota > Viridiplantae > Streptophyta > Magnoliopsida > Asterales > Asteraceae > Tanacetum > Tanacetum coccineum. Next base: position 17,679 of record BQNB010137314.1, read on the forward strand.
AATTACTTGATACATAACCCGCACACAATAACCCTTGTTAGATATTGTGAGGATTTAACCTACCCGTTTCCAAATGTTTACCCAAATTCCACAAAAATATGAGTGTGCCAGTGATGTAGTAGACTTTAGAACTTGGCTTGGTATATCTATTCGAAACCGCAGTGATAAGTACTATAGATTTAGATGGAGTAAC
>BQNB010137315.1:5413-17677 GCA_026074375.1 Tanacetum coccineum
ATGCTCCAAAGACTTCAAAGATTCCAAACAAGGATTGGTGCAAGCAACCACCAAGACCTCCCACTCCAGATCCTGAATGGAATACAGTCCAGACCATTAGTGATGAACCAGAGCAAACTTGGTTTAAGGACCTGATGCATGCAGAAAAACCTCCTCTAACCTTTGATGAATTCAGGGCAACTCCCACTGACTTTTCCAACTATGCAATGAATAGAATCAAGATTGACAACCTCACTCAAGAAGTTTTGTTGGGTCCAGTTTATAATCGTCTGAAGGGTACATGACAGAGCAGTATTAAGCTTGAATACAATATGGAAGAATGCTATAAAGCTCTGACTGACAGACTTGGCTGGGAAAACCGTAAAGGTGATCGATGCCTATTTGACATAAGCAAACCTCTTCCTTTGAAAGGTCGTCCAGGTCATCTAATCGTAGCTACAGAATACTTCTTCAACAACGATCTTGAATACTTAAATTCAGGATCAGAGGAAAGGAAGTATACTACATCAATCACCAAGACCAAGCTGCAAAGTATGACTTAAAGTTTATAGAAGATATGATTCCTAATCAATGGAGCCCAATCAAGGTAGGATACAACAATAATGCTGCATTAGGAATTGCACACTGGGGTTACGGACATAAGTTATGGTACATATCAGAAATTAACAAGTTCTCTCCACATGATGTCTACTCAACATTGAGAATCCTGAGCGTAGCTAGTATACAAGTTGAAAAACTTCTTGGGTATGGATACTTGAAAGAGATTGTTGTGAGAAGAGCTGATCAAAGGCTATATAAATTAAAAGAAGGTAACTTTCCACATCTACATCTAAACGACATTGAAGACATGTTACTTCTTCAGGTTCAGTACAAGTTATTCAACCTCGAGGGTAGTGACATTGTCGACTTGGCAATTGCACTGAGAATGTTCACCAGAAGAATCATAATTTAGAAACATTTCAAAGATGTTCAGCTTGGTGCCGAAAGTTATCAAAAGAAGCTCAATCTCACCGAACCTCAAAACGATTATCCCACCATCTCTACCAAAGAACGATACACTCTGTCTATCGATCCACCAGGGGTTGTCTATGAAGACTCAAGCAACCGAAAGAGACTTATGCAAGCTGATGAGCTCTATAAGTTCTCGGATGGAACACTCATGCTTGTATGAGATAAACTCCATTACAAGGTGCTCAACTTCATAATGGGCTACAACAAAGGCATGCCTAGGAGAAAATGTTCATCCACGGATCAGAGATGATCAAAAATCATTATGGAGATGATCAAAGAGCTACTGTAGGAAAGGCGAGTTATACGGAATCTGGAAAAATTGGTTGGTGTTAGAGAACTTGAGATGGACTATAGGATGATGCAGAGGACTGTATGACTTTTTCATGGACTTCTTCTTATAACATGTCGTATCTCATTAATCTATCTTGTGAATAATTGTACATATGTAGTGTAGAACTTAAAATAGGCTAATATAGTGTTTGAGTATGATTTTTTAAGAATTTTTCAATAAAATTCAAAATCTTTTAAGTATTCATACTCAACACTATATAATACCCTCATACATTAAAGGGGAGCATTAAAATGTTCCTAATAATAAGGCTTGTCAATAATCAAAACATTTTTCTCCCCAAACAGTTTTCAAATATATTTGAATCAATTGATATCCAAAATATCAAGAGATTTGACATTTTTAATAAGGGGAGAAAATGTGATCAAAATATAAGACTTATAAATGTAATACTAATGAATCTAGTAAAGCTTCTTCCTCGTATGTGCAAAATACTTTTGAATATCGAGGCACATATGCAGGGGGGCAATTTTAGAAAAAAAAACATCAGGGTACAAAATTTTTTGAGTTATATCATTAGTACCTTGGTTGAGTTTTTCAAATGGTTTTAAGGCAATGAGAACAATACCCAAAGACCATCCATGTACTTAATTTTATGGAGTAGTCGTTCCTATGATCCAGCCAAAACCAGAGGGATCTACCCATGACATTCCATTAGATAGAATAAAAGTCCTTAGGTAAGATACAAAAAAGGAGTAAAAGTGAGAATGGGAATAATGCAGACTAAGACAGAGCTAACACTAGAACAAACCCAACAAGGTGTTAGTGATGAAGTCTTGGTAAGCATTGAAGGGGTCAAAGAATGAAAAAGAAATGTAAAGATAAAGGGTGAAAAGAAAGAAGCCCTCCTTACATTTAGGTAGAAACCATGTCAATACATTTGCTATCAGAAACACTAAGATATTATCTGGTACGGAAGATAGATATCATGGACCTAGTGATGCAAAGCACAACCCTCCTTAGCCACTTAAGGTCTTTTAAAAGACTCTTGTTTCATTTATCACGGGGACTAAACACATTTCTATCGACTTTCTCACTCCGAGTTAGTTGGTATTGAAAAGGTGGCAATCTGCTCCAGTCTCTGATTACTAAAACCAAAATGCACTTTTGAGTCTAGAGCCAATAAGAGATCATCAATACATCTCATTAGGACAATACTCCAATATAATTTGCTATTCATACACTATGAAAACAAGTAATATCTTAAGAGTCTTATGCATTATCCTTGTGATATTGCCAGAACATCATAGTGATACTTAAGTATTCACAGTGATGATGGAAATCCTTCCAGAGCTAACATTAAACAAGCTCTATGGTAGGTGACTTGTTAGATCCTATATGGATTAAACTTGTGATACTGGATGTTGATTCAGTCCAGACTAAGAATTGACGACTCAATCAGTGAGACAGTAACTCACATATTCACTCTTATCGCGTTGTTTACTTTGAGATGCTCCAGTAATGAGAATGGCTAGTGCAGCTGCGAAACCATGACGAGTCAGATTCACTGCCACATGCTCATACTCAGCCAACAAAAAGACATGATGAAAGCTCAAGTACATGATATAAAATCTTCCGCTACTCTGATGCCAAATGTCTTCCTTGAAGTTAAGAAGTATTCATGATAGAGCATTTCAAAGAAGACAAAAGCTTTCATGACAAAGGAAAGTATGAGCATGTTGGTCTGAAAGTCACAAGATCACAAGAAGGCAAAAGATTACAAGATGATGAAAAGAGATGATGCATGGCTGATGATCTCAATAAGCTCAAGATCACATGCAAGTCAAGCTAAAGGAACAAGCTCAACCTAAAGCCTAAAGATCACTACATATCTCGCAAGATAGGGATAAGTTTAAGACTACAAGCAAGATTGAAGACATCTATAGAATTCTAGGCTTAATTTTTTGTAAATTAGAGTGACCTCCCTTAGGGGGAGATTGTTAGGAATTCAGAAAAGTCTTGGTCACTCCTAAAATATAGTTCATATCTTGTAGTCAATCGGTGTGTAAAAGTAAGCTAACCGGGTCAACATAAGGAGACCTTATGTTAACCATACTCACCTTAATGTTGTATAAATATCATTTCCTTTCATGGAGAGGGTGTTTGCTTATTTCACATTTCACATAATACATATTTTTTTCTCTCTCTAAAAGTGTCCAATCACTCTTTCCCTCTCTAGTTTTTCTATCTCATTTAGTAGTCTTAGATTATGTGATTAACATTCATTAAAAAATTTCAGATGTGACTTTTTGTTCCGCGAGTAAACCATAAGCTTTTGCACATTCAAATTCAGCATCTTTCACATACTTTATATTTTGGTACCTTGCAAGCTCAATTTGATACTTGTCATTCTCATTTGTTAAGGACGTGTTTGCTTCTCCTAATTCTATGTTTGCTTCTTTGAAAGCTTTGTTTAATGATTCTAAACATTGATTCTGTTTTTTGTTATCATTAATTTCACATTTCAGTTGTTCAACTAAAGAAGCAAGCAAATCACGTTCTTTTGCTAGATCATCATCCTGGTCAGCCTCTCTTCTATTATTACTCATATCTGATGAATCAAAAGTGGTATTAGTATCACCTTGTTCTACCAGATATGTGTCATTAACAAATTCAGGTTGTTCAGGATGTTCTTTTTCCATGGCAAACACTTTATATTCACTGTTGTCTACCTGTTCCAATGAGTCTTTGTCATAAGTAGGTCTGATATCTGCTCTATTAACTTTCGTATCATTCCCAGATATGTTGGTTGAAGACCTTGACTTATTGTTCCTATTCTCAGATATGCTGTTTTCATTTCCAGACACAATGTTCTCATTCTCTTTGATGCTTCATTCATTCCCTGAACTGATGCTGATATTTTGTGTTCATGATATAGTCCCACTGCTTTCTCTGGAAACCAAGATATTAACCAATTCTTTTAGTTGTTTTGCTGATTCTGTTCCACTACTTTCCATGACAATTAAATTAGCATTAACTTCTTGAACCACCGTAGCCTTGCATTTGTGCATCTGTAACTTCCTTTCATCTAACCTGTCTCAGTCTTTAGATCATGAAGTATTCTTTCTGAAATACATTTCTCAATGGAGTCCATATTTTGAATTATCAAGTCTCCGAAGGTTTGAGCTTCCATTTGAGTGTATTGTTTAAAGTCTTCTCTTGCTTCACTAGCATCGTACTCGGAGTTGTAAGAGTTTACTACCGTTGACTGAAAGAACTTCTGAAATGGTGTTGTGAGTATGATGAAGGTATTCATGGGATTCGTTGTATGAAGGTTGTCTTGGTTAAGTTGTTTCTCTAAGTTATTTACCTTTTTATTCAACTCAATCTTGAAACTTCTTGCATCTATACCAAAGAGTTGTAGGAATGCTCGTTTAAATATTAAACATTCATGAAAATCCTTTCATGTGAGACATTGAATGGTTGTCTTTAGAGCTTTAAAACTGTTCAATGAACTCTCTTCAAGATCTGTGCTTTCTTTTGCATTTGTTAGTTTTCTTATTCTCCAAAATCTGAACACGAAGATAAAGAATCTTTCATTTCCATTGAAATCTATTGGTGAATGAATTACGAATCTTAAGTAGATAAAGTGATGTTTTGTTGTGTTGTTATGAATCAGGTTGATTTGTTTTTCACATATTTCCTCTAATCAGGAAATAAATTTTGCTTGTTTGCCACTAATCAGGAGGAAATGATTGTCACCTAAGTCATGTGGACATGAAAGTCACATAAATCAAGAGGAAATGAAAGTCACCTAAATCAGGTGGAAATGAAAGTTACCTAAATCAGGTGTAAATGAAGGTCACCTAAATCAGGTGAAAATGAAAGTCACCTAAATCAGGTGGAAATGGAAGTCACTTAAATATGGTGGAAATGAAAGTCACCTAATTCAGGAGGAAATGAAAGTCACCTAAATCAGGTGAAAATGAAAGTCACCTAAATAAGGTGGAAGTGAATGTGTAACACCTCCAAAATTCGGCACACAGCGAAATACAACATGGTTGCTACTTCATAGTCACAAAGTACAAGTTACAAAAAACGACCTCAAAAAGAGACGTTTTAGAAATAAGTTTTTCACATTCCACACATCAAAATATCAAAGTTTACAAATAGGTCCCAACAGTTTAAAAATACCACAAAGGTATGACATACAATTTAGAAAAAGTTTTCGTTGACTGTAAAATTTAGAGAAAGTCTTTACAATACGCAATGTTTTCAAAAGTAAGTTTGTCGAATGCATGAAAATGTAGAGTCTCTAAGTACATATCCGTGCGGCTTCCCCTCGAGCAATATACCTGGAAAACCTGAGATAACATGCGAAAAATGTCAAAAAATAATGTTGAGTGAAGTTCATTGGTTTTGATAAGTAAAACAACGTAATTCATAGAGTTTATCAATAAATAAGTAGAACACAAGTATGGTTCATCAAGAAAATTTGTAACACATACAATGTGTAAGTTTTTATTGCATCGAGCTCATGACACCGAACCTTAACAGAGTTATCAATAGATAAATAGTTTCCCATCAGAAGATGTAATTGTCGTACACCTTAATTCTCAATACAATGCGCCCGTTGATGGGGTAATATAGTGTTACCCGACCGGACAGGGTTGGTCAAACCTAATAGATCTACTCACTTGTACTAGCGTTTACCATTGCAGGTAATTAACAGTTCATGAAATTAAGGACTTTTTCAGCAATTAGGTACTCGATTGTCAATAAGCATGTATTCGGGTCCAGCATACCATAAATAACTTGTGTTCAAGTTTGCAAAATAATCATGTATCTCCTTCATGGGGTTTTATTAAAATAGTTAAGTAAGTAAAGGCGAGGCTATGAACACACCTTATGCAATTAAGAGAAATGAGCAAAAACACGGATCAACAAATAACAACTAGGAGACTCATCGAATGTGCGCCTTTTAGTAATGAAATGCGAGGAATGATAAGAAAGTCGGATCAAACAAGAATTCTTAAGTACCACCTAAAAGATATGGCGTAACTTAGAAGGATAAAATAATATTCAATACGTAAAAATAAACAAGTGTTTATGAGATGTGTTTCCAAAATAAGCATGGCATTGCACTAGGATTTTTCAAAGTAGATTATACTTAAACATTGACGTCTAACCTGATCTAATAATTATTAAGATATGTACTCATTTTCACCCTTTATCATCCTAGCTTATTAACGTTTTTAATTCCATTTACAAGTTTGAAACAATACCTAAATTCCAGTTTTTGAATTTACCCCAAATTTAGAAGCCTCTAATTCCTAATCCGTAATTGATAAAAATACGAGGCTTTTGCCTACGGAAAGAATTTTGAGTCTATTTTCCAGATATGTAAGCTCTATATTTTTAAAATTCTTACAACCATGTGAAAAGACGAATTTACCCTTGGTTACCCAAAACACAATATTTTTAGATTTTTACCTCTTTATGAAAACGGCCATAATTCAAAATCTATAAAGGTTATTGATGCGAGGTGAGCGGGAGGTGATAGCCCTAAGTGTTCTCTATAGGTAGAATCTTTTCATTTTAAAAAGTTAGTACAAAAATATAGAGTTATGTTCCTTTTCACAATAGTATGCCAGATTTGACTACTTTAATAAAACGGCGATATCTCACTCATCCGGAGGAGATATGGCCTTATACCACATGTACCTTAAACATTTACTTATATTTCTATCAATTTTCCCAGGTGCCTTATGATCAAAAATTATTCGTAATTAACCCATTTTGCTACTGGTCTAAAAAGAGTCCCATAAATTCTTTACAAAACCAATCCTAACACTATTTTTACTATACCAAAAGACCATGCAATGCCACACTAACCATTCCACACTCTCAAGAACATTAAACATACATGTTTTCTAGAAAATGAACATTATGAATAACATTTTCAAGGAAGGAAGAATTTAGAGAAACAAAAATAGAAGCTTACAAGAAAAATGAAACTAGTAAAAACAACACGACTTCTACTTTTTTCTTGCTAAAACTTCAACCCAACAATATACAAATAAAAAACCCAAACCAAATCAAAATCTCAGCTCTTACATCTTCATTTTAACCCAACCAATATCAACCCAATACACTTCTAAAGACAAATCTTGCAAATTTTGGATCAGCAGCTCCAAAATCAACCAATAAAACCAATAACTCAAGACCACCAAATCAACTACAACATCATCACCACTCCATGCAAAAATCCTTTAAAAATTGAATTAACTCAGCCCCTAAACCTCTTGAATAAACCCTTAGTTATAAATCTTGATAATATCTTGAAGTGATTAGTACCAAAATCAATAATTAAGACTTAAACATTACAACCTTGAATATACATATTAGTAAAATCGAAAGAAAATAATTAGAAATGGTATTATTGTTGAGGATGATGGACATCTAACAAAGAGGAAGGACAAAAGGAATTCTGTGTTGTGTTATTTGAGAAATGAGATGAGGTGGTGTAATATTTGTTTAAAGCATGCAATCTTCAAAGACATGTGTCCTTAATTTGTCTTAACATGACACATTGTATGATAAATAACCCCATCACATAAAAAAGAGAGAAGTAAGCATTATAAATTGTGTTATATTTTGTTTTGGTGGGTATTGTTTAGGCTAATGGATAAAAAGGTCAAATATTGTAAAAGTTTAGATGGAACCACGAAGTGTAAACGTAACAATTAAAATTAAAATTATAACATATAAGATACTTATCTGAGATAATAAAAATACGTAGATCAACGTAGACTAATATTTAGTCTAAAGTTGGGTTTACGCTTAATATACGTTTTATTACGAACGCGAGACAACCTGTTCGGTTTATTAAAAAATAAATGTTTACTCCAAAGTAAATTAAATAAATAAAGTATGGATTAGAATAATGACTTGGAATTTACGGTGTATATAATGAGACTATTTAACTACGAAAGACACGAAGACGGCTAAATATTCTAATTACGGCTCAAGCTTAGCTAGAAATGCAAAATAATTTATTCGGTAAAATCGTAAAAAGTGAAAATTTTCTCAAGAGTAAATAAACAATAGAATAAGGATTAAGATAATGATCTTGAAAAATACGAAATGTCACAGAAAGTCACCTAAATCTGGTAGAAATGAAAATCAGGAGGAAATGATTTTCGCCTAAATCAAGAGGAAATGAAAATCAGGAGGAAATGATTTTCGCCTAAATCAAGAGAAAATGAAAATCAAGAGGAAATGATTTTTGCCTAAATCAGGAGGAAATGAAAATCAGGAGGATTTGACCATTTTCGCCTAAATTAGGAGGATTTGATTTTCACCTAATTTCTGAATATTTCTACAAAACACACTTTTTAATGTTTTTATTCATTCTTTTTGCAAAACAACTATTTATATTGATAAATCTTTGATAAAAATGCAAACTTTATAGTTTTTAACAACAAAAATCAAGGATTTTTTTATTTTCGTGGCTTGTTTTTCGAATAGAACAAAAATGGACCAAAAATTTGTATTAAACACACACAAATATCACTAGATCAACCTCTTGGCGACTGATACCAATTTTTATCTTTAAAGTTAACTCATTGGACAACAAGAATATAAGAGAAAGAAAGATTAATAAGAATGATAGAACTAAAGAGAGAAATAGATGTTTAGAGAGAGGTAGATAGAAAGAGAATGGTTGGATAGATTAAGAGAAAGGAAGAAGAATCCATCAATACACTCTCCACATGAGGAGAGGGGCTTATATAGGGTCTCTTGTAAAAGAGACGCCTAGGTTTACTTACACGAGCCACGCTCGGCTTTGGTTGGGCTTAAGGTCCACAACCTATACAATATTAGCTTAACTCTCGAGCCTGAGTTCGTTACTTAGCCTATTACATTAACACAAAGTTACACAAGATATAATAATGAGGCCTAAACTAGAATGACCTTGACTTTCTTGTTCGCTTTAATATATTGGGGCTACCAATTATCAATGTGAGCGAGTACGTCCTAGATGTAAGTTGGTGTTTTATTTTGTTAATATGTTTGTAATTATTCTTGTGTTTATGTTTTGTCAATGTGTTTTTTTAATTTGTATAGGGTTTGTGTTTTTTTAGTTTATGAATATGGGTTAAAGTGTTGAATGGGGATGAAGATAACATTTTGATTATTTCTAGAAAAATTAGAAAATGAAATGAAATATCAAAGGATGCAGACGAGGGTAATTAAGTCATTACACTTTGAGTCAGAGATGATATTGAACTAACTTTTCGTCACATGGGAGGCCACATGCACTTTCGAAAGACCGAGGACGAAACTTGCAATATGGGCAAACCACATGGATGATTTTTACAACTTACTCATATAACAATGAAAATATAAATGATTCATAAAAAGTGATACCACATAATATAAGTGGGTTTCTTCGACTCATTCCTTTGAAAAGTTTTTGGTTGGTCCCACATGTTAACATATTCAAAATGATTATTATTATTTAATTAAATATGTAGTTTTTGTCCTCACAATCAGGTAGAACTTCCTTGTTATTGTCGTTATTTTTTTCTTTTTTCTATTTTATCTTATAATAATATTAACATTACAGCCATAACTCTTTATCAATTCTTACCAAACAATCATTTAAACAGTCATATTATTTATCTCTCTTATTTTTCTTTCAAACCAATTCTACATCCGAATCCTATTACAACTCCAACTATAAACCAAACACACCCTTAGTAAATAAAGTACATTCTTGTTTTTAGTTTTTTTTATTAAAATGTTAAATTTAGGATCAAAAAATAATATGTTAACTTTTTGTTAGTTAGCTTTGGACTTCACTACTTGTTAGAGTATAACATATATTACATTTTGTTACATTATACTAAGGGAGTGTTTGGTTTGTCAAGGGAATCACAATGGGTATCATGGTTAGAAGAAATAGTAGATTATGTTTGGTGTCGTTGAGTCAAATGTAATATAGTTTTAGTCGTTATTTCATTTTTAGAAGTAGGTTTGCTTTGTTATGTTAGCTTTATCGACGGGCTAAGATGTGAGATTTCACTCACATCCTTTTAAACATTTTTTGGAGTAATTCATTCACCGAAGAAACCCTTTATAAAAAAACCCACCACCCTTAATAGGTTTAGATTATGTCTAACTTTATAGGTTTCATACATAATTTCTTAATCCAAACCCACTAACCAAACATTTAGATTGGAATGAAACACATTTCTTTATTCCCGTACCCATAAACCAAACACCCCCTTACATTACCATTTTAGATGGGTTATACTACACATGACATATAAGAAGAGAACACTTATGTCTTTTATGATTTCTTAAATTCCTCTAGCTTAGCTTAGTCTTGGGTGAATCTGTTGGATATGTAAAGGTGGTGATTATTAGCATATTTATCGTTTGTAATAGATGTAATAGAATATAACTATGGACTAAGTTAATATGATTTAGTCCACGGGCTAAAATCCTACCTAAGGCCTATGAGGCCCCTTCTTGTAATATAACATGCCTCTCCCTTGTATGGGAGAGGTATGCGTGTGACTTCTACCTTCAATAACACAAACCATTTTCTCTCCTACTTCTTTCTAATTTTCTCTTTTTAAAACTCTTAGGAACATGCATGTGATTTAATATTAATGTAATCTACATTTGGTATCAGAGCTCACGGTGTGATTTAGAGTGATTGCTACACGTTACAAGCATAAAAAATTGAGTTAAAAACCAATTTGTATCATTCTTGTCAAACTCGCAAGGTATTTTTAAAAACTTAAGCTAAAACGTGTTTAAAACTTAAAAGTTTGCATTTTTAGGTATTCTTTAGTATTTTTAAGATACGGTGTGTAAAAATAATAAATTAGAAACCTTAAAAGTTACATTTTTAGTCATTTTTGTTTGTTTTGTTACGTTTTTTGTAAACTAGCAATGTTTGATTCAAAAATCGGAAGATAGTACATAGTACAAGTAGTGCTTCGTCCATTTAGGAGGAACAACCTCGCTAGGAATCTCGCAAGGATACTCACAACATTCAAAAATCATAAAAAGTGCACCTTCCATTTAGGAACATAAAGTCACAAAAAACATTAAATTCCTAACTTTAGAAACTCGCAACATCAATTTAAATTTTGTAATATCCTTAGATACACTAAGGGACTTTTTGTAACTTTTCTTTACAACTTTGACTTAGATTACGCGTTTGTACTTAACCTTTCATCATTACAAGTTTAAGTTGGATTATAGTTACGAGTTTAGAAATCATAAGATTACAAGTTTTGGCGTATAACTCATTATGAATTTTGGGATTTAACCGTTTACAAGTTTGGGCTTTGTCTACCATTTCGGATTTAAGGATTTGGGCTTAACTGTCATTACGAGTTTTAGGAATTTTTGGCTTACGAGTTTGGATTTGGATTTCATATCTTTGTTAAGAGTTTGGATCTATTATACATTACAAGTTTTGAATTCAATCTGTTTCACTAGTTTTAGATTCACACACACTTACGAGTTTGAAATTCGTAAATCATTGCGAATATGGAATTTGTGCATTACGAGTTTGCTATTGTCATATATCATAAGTTCTGTTTAAAGTGTTATAAGTTTTGACCTCAGTTCGATTTTATTACGTGTTTTGACCAAAGTTTAACTTTTACGAGTTTTGACCAACTTTGACTTTGTTACGAGTTTTACACCAAACATAACAATCAAATTCTATCTTCATTCACCGATCCATAATCACATCACATCACTCATTATACTTTATCATGGCTCAACAACAAGATGTTATCAATGTTGGTTAAGAAAACTGACCATAATGCTTTATCGTGAAGGCTATGTTTCTTGGCAAAGCCGTATCATGAGATACCTTGATAACAAGTCAAATGGGAAATAATTGATTATATATATATATATATATATATATA
>BQNB010137317.1:0-17871 GCA_026074375.1 Tanacetum coccineum
ACAATCTGGTCGTAGGTTGTTCAATTTCAGACTAAGAAACCATTAGGGAAGTAACATCAGTAGGTGGGGTAGTCTAGAAATCACAAGCATTGTAAAAAATTAGATGTAAACCTTCATTGAGAAATTTATAAGTGGGTGTTGGGTTGTTTAATGTGGCAAATGGAAATTTATTTTCATCTAATACAACATGTCTATAAAGAAAAATTTGTTTTGTTTGTAAATTTTAACACTTGTAACCAAAAATGTTACGGCATAGATGAGTGAGACAGTAATGTACGAATAATATTGTTAATGGCTTAAATTTTTCTTTCGACTTTCCCATTTTGTGATGAAGTATGAGGACAAGAAAACTAAAAAACCATTTCGAATATGTTGCGAAATTGAAGAAAATTGTTATTGGCATATTTTTTTCCATTATCATACTAAAAAGACTTGATGGATCTTGAAAATTGATTGTTTATGTAAGCACTAAAGGAAAGAAAAATGGAAAATACTTTTGATTTATGTCCAATGGGAAAAGTCCAACTAAAGTTAGAAAAATCATCAAGAAATAACACATAATAACGATGCCCAACCGTGCTCAAAGCGGGTGAGGTCCACAGATTACTCTGAATAATTTCAAAAAGTGATAAAGTATGTGACGAAGAATCATAAATGGTAACCAAACATGTTTACCAAAAATACACGATTGACAAATAGAAGACAAACTAGACTTATTTCATTGAATGTAATTTTTATTCCTAAGTGATCTTAAAACATTAACGGCCGAATGCCCAAGGCGATAGTGCCACAAATTTTGAGAAAAAACAATAAAAGTAGACATACGTTGAATTTGTTGAAGCATGGAGGTGGTGATCGGGTAAAGCTCCCCATGCTGTTGCATCTCATGAGTGGTGTCCTCGTTGGGTAATCCTTCATTGTAAATCCAAAAGGGTCAAAATCAAGAGAAACATTATTATTAATGAAAAGAAGATGAAGAGAAATTAAGTTTTTAATTAGATTAGGAGAATGTAATACATGTTTTAATAATAATGGACGTTTGGCGTTTGATATAGTGGTATGTCCGTAATCGCGGATAGGAATTTCATGACCATTGCCAACAATAATATTTTTAGGATAGCTCAAACTGAAATAAGACAAGAGTTTACCTTGAGTGGTCATCATGTGAGACGTAGCTCCGGCATCCATGTACCAATTATCATCAGGAGGATTAAGAGTCATGGTGTGCATAACACTCTCTATATCAATTGGATCATACATTGTAGGAGGTGCAACAGAGGTAGCACAAGCCTTTTATGAGTGTGAGCCGAGTATACCTTGGCTGCTAGGTGGGTAAGTAGGCCTAGACCAAGCACTGGTGGGATATGGGCCAGGTGGAACAACCCATGCCCATGGATAAATTAGACCCTAAACTTTTTATTGTTGGTGTTGACCATGCATCTAATAGTTGTGATTGTAGTTTCCATTGCCACGTCCATGACCACGACCACCACATTCACCACGGTTGTTGCGACCACCTCCCCTGCCACCACGGTTATTTGAAGAAAACACGGGACCAGAAGGTGATTTTAAGTTGGTGGAACCACCTGATTGAGCTTTAGCTTAAGAAGTTGTAGAGAGAAGAGCAGTTCCAGCAATGGTCGTTGCATTAACAACTTGCTTGGTCTTATAGGGTTCCTCAATAATAAGTCTGGAACGGGCTTTATAAAACAGGGGAAGTGGGTCACTTTGTTGAAGAATAACAACAACACTGTCATAACTCTATGTTAATTCATCAAGCAATTAAAGAATAAGGCGATCATTGGTCACGGGCTGACCAACATTAGAAAGTTGATCAATTAAGAGTTTTAACTCTTGAGAGTAGGCAGAGACATTTGCAAAGTTGGCAAGATGAGTATTTATGAACTGTAGTTCCAAGTAGAGTGCACAGGAGTGTTTATTATCTTGAAAGATGTCTTCTAAATGATCCTGGGTTTTTTGGTAGTAGAATTTGGTTGAAGGATGGTATGGTATGGAGAAGATCACTAGATGTGGTCTTGTAGATCCATTGTAAAACAACATCTAAACGAGCCCAAAATTTTAGGTGATGATAACGCCTTAATTATACATATTTTCGTGGTGTTATTATATATATTATAAGCATTTCTCGTGAACTTTCGATGCTTAATAGCGTGAAATATGTGAAAGTTCACTTAAAGATATTCCTATCATAAAGTGTTAAAGATACAAGTGTTTATGTCATATGGAACTCAAGCTAAATGAAGACAAAGAATTAAAGTCCAAGAAAGAAGCAAAGTGCGTCGGTTTTACTTGGGGTGCTACGTCAAAGTACACCCCCAAAATCTGATATGCAGCGGAATGGTAACATTGGGGTGCTACGTCAAAGTACAACAATCAAGGATATAGGAAACGACTAAAAATGGCGTTTTAAACAAGAACATTCGATGCATTATAGCAAAATATCAGAGTTTATACATTAGGTCCCATAAGTTTTGAAAAGAAAAGACATACTACATAAGATCTTTAAACAAAATCTTAATAATCCCAAAAGACGACATAAGTTTTTATAGATGAAGTTGCATCGAATTTAATTAAAAACACAGAAATCCGTTTTTCAAAATCGATATCCATCTCACCGGGCCCATCCAAGCTTATATCGAGGACCTGAATTTAAACATGCTAAGGTCAACACAAAGGTTGAGTGAATTCATAGGTTTATAAGTAAAAGTGTGGACCACAAGATTTAAGTAATGGGGGACTACGTACATAATTCGTTAGTCCAAAAACTGTAGTATTGCACTATGCTCAGGACTCGAAGCTTAATTGTTTTTGCCCCAGTGGGTTAGGGTGTTCTGCCACAACAAACGACAAGTTTTATTCACACTGTTTAAATGCACCATGGTCAACTGTGACAGAAATTTCAAAGGTGGGGAGTTGTTAGTCCGATAGATCTTTCCACAAACACTAGGCTCACAATAGTGGTAATTGACGGTTCATGATATGGTAGGACTTAGGATGGCACTGTGGTAACTTTATGAATAATTTGAGGTATTCATTGGATACGAATACAGTTTATAAACAAAACACTTGTGTCCGTAGTATACATAGATGTAATTTCACCCCGAATAATAGTAAATCAGTAAAACTGTAAAAAGTGGGGCTATGAACTCACCTTGAGTACAGATAGTCCAAATAATCACAGATAAAACGTCACGCAAAACGTTTAGATGCAACCTATTTAAAGTAAGGTCGTATAAGTACTGAGTACTTTAATTAATAACATTGAATATAATCTTATAGTTGTTACATCGTACTATCGTTCGGGCTATCATAATTTAAGAGGTCATGACATGACGTACGAGGAGTTAGGACACTTTAAATCGTAAATCCAACAACTCGTCGATACGCCATCCGAAGAGGCCTCATTATGAAACTCCCTAGTATTATAGCACTTTTGATAACCACATAATATTCTATATAGCATCAATCACCATCTAAATGTTTGAGTGAAAACATATTTATAATTGTAAAACATTTATAAATATCTGAATAATGTAATTATAGTTATTCCTGGTAGGGTATTAGTTACTCCTGGTAGTTATAGTTATTACTACTGGTAGTATATTAGTTTCTCCTGGTAGTGTTATTACTACTGGTAGTATATTAGTTTCTCCTGGTAGTGTTATTTCTACTGGTAGTATATTAGTTTCTCCTGGTAGTGTTATTACTACTGGTAGTATATTAGTTTCTCCTGGTAGTGTTATTACTACTGGTAGTATATTAGTTTCTCCTGGTAGTGTTATTACTACTGGTAGTATATTAGTTTCTCCTGGTAGTGTTATTACTACTGGTAGTATATTAGTTTATTTTCTAAGTCTGACCCGACTATAATGACCCACTAAATCACATTTTCATGACTCGGGTTCTAAAGAGAATTTATGCGAAACGATATTTTGAACAACTTTCCAGTTCTGTCCGAGACCCGAAACTCGACCGAAATGGGCGAAAAAGCACTCGCATCAGGTCTGATGCAGTGTATTAATTACCAAAAAGCCAGATTTTGCCCCTGCCTTACGACCCGTTATCACTCGCTTTTAGACTTAAAGAACCTCGCGGGGAAGTAAAACGACCTTCCGAACGACTTTCATGTTTCGGCCGAAGGCCGAAACGGACTCGAAAGTGCCGCAAATACCATCTTAAAATCCTGACAGAAACCACTAACTTAACAAATGCTGGATTTTTATACCTCGAATATATACCTCGTTTTCGCTCTAACTTTTTCGTTATAAATCCGTTTGACAAGTTTCTTACCTTTTCGGAATCGTCGTGAATCATACTACTTTATAAAAATATAAAATAATGTGTTATATATACGAATTTTGGACAGAATCTTTGAGTGACCTTGTTGAATCCATTTTTAACCTTGCTTTTATACCTTACTACTTTTGTAGTTAATCATTTTTACACCAACTTAATATGGTACAATACTTTCTCATCCCTTTTAACATGATATTAGCAATATCTCAACATATATAATAGTGTGCAAAATGATCATTACAAGTAAAAACTCCATTTACATGTTAAAAATCCTACATGGTGATTCAAGCTACAATAGAACTAACATATGCATAAAATGAATATTGAAAGAACATAAAGGGTTCTAGATGACCTTATGGTGTATGATGATGATGATCAATGTAATCTAAACCCTTGTTTAGATAAAAATCCAAAGCTTGCACCAAAGAAAACCCTAGTTTTCTTAAATAAACCTTAGCTTCCCTTTTCTTGATTAAAGCTTGAATATGGTTAACCAATGCTTGGAACCATCTTAGAATATTTTAGATATGATGTGTGTAGGTGTGTATAGGTGATAGAAAATTTGGTATGGATTTACTAGAAAAGGGGTGTTTGAGCCGTGAGCTATAGAGGGGGAGGGATGAGAGATTTTTGTGTTTTTACACCTTGAATATGAGAAGTGTGTGTGTATCTCACTAGCTAAAGTATTATATATTCATATAACATAGTCCAACAAGATGTTACCTAGTTGTCAGGAACAAGATGAGTGAATTGTGGAGTCTTTGGTCAATGTTTTGCAAGTGTAGGACAAGTTTCATGGTCTTAAGGAACATTGAAGAGTTTTGATATATTACTTGTACACTTGGCAAGAATTTCGAAAATAAGAAGATGTAGGTGATGATGTTTAGTAATTTTTATGTATTGGGTATAAATGTGGGTATTTGTTGAAGCGTAGAAAAGTTTTGGTGGTTCCGGGTATGCCTAAACGTATTTTATTGCGAAACGTATTTAATTTACGTAACCAACAAAAATAAAATATAAAAGTTAATTATTACTTTTGAAAAAAATAATATAATGATTGCTTGACGAAAACTTTAATTCGTTTGGTGTCCGTTTACATTAATTGATAATTTATAGCTTACGCGATTTAACTTAATTATTATAATTAAAAGTAAATGCATACGAAAAAAAAAATTATTAGTAAAATATATGACGTTGTAAATGACCTGAAAATACGGAATGTTACAGTCTCCTCCGGTTAGAAGAGCCTTGTCCTCAAGGCTCAGGTTGCAACACCTGAAGAAAGGACGGGTTTAGAGAAGGGATGCGGAAATTTCTTCCGGAATTGTGTTGATGAAGATGTGTAGGTTTTATGGTGACTACTCTCTTAGCATGACATGAATGACCTGAAAATATGGAATGTTACACTAGTATCCAAGAGTTCTTTGAAAAGCACTATGATGACATCTTGCCGATCATCATGGAAAAGGCACGCCAGGACAAAAGAAAAGGTCTGCAATCCAGACTAGACTTTGGAGACACCCCCAAGAGGGCTCGAAGAATAAGGAGTGACTCCCTCAGCTCAGGTGACAAAAACTCTCCCGCGAGGTACTACCACAGGAGGGAAAAATTAAAAACGGATGCTAGGTGAAAAGACGAGGACAAGAGTGTGTTCAACCGTCCAAGCCACCGCAAAAGAAGCACTTTCGAACGACTCAGCAACACCTATTCCCCTAGCACGACCAAGTCCGGACCAAGCAATACAACCCATAAGGATCGTTCGCGCGGGAAAAATCCCTCAGACAGTAGAGATCGTTCTTTGGACATGAGCCGCTCCAGAATCAGAACCACCATCAGCGTGTCGCAAGTCATTACGGCGAGACCTACTCCTCACAAAGACTAGGCACAAGATCGCTCGCCGTAATGATAGGCCACCACGGGGAATTGAAGAAAAATATGGCAAAAACGAACCCCATCCGCTCGTGCATCAGTAAGTAGTCTCCACCAGAAACAACGCACCAAATGCCCAGAAGGAGGCGCGAGTCCCTACGGATGAAGAAACCTAGCCGTACATTGGACTTGCGAGGAATGTGGACCATTGTTTCATACCTCGCATCCGTAACTTTAAGGAGTTCAACGAAGACGCGAAATGCCGAATAATGTATAGGACCTATAAGCATCGGAGACCCGGAGGACCACTTTTAAAAGTCTTCCAAGCAGAGCACCAGTTTTAACATGTGGGCAATGCCCCACTTGGTACCATATGCTTAATTCCACCACAGGGGCAAAAGCAAGAGTCTGTTCGATAGAGTTACCCACGTCAACAATTGATGGATACAAGGACCATCAAAGCAGCTGTTCCTACTATTCGCATGCAACAAAGAAGTATGTGAAAGATCCTAGAGATTCCCACAATATAAACAGCAAAAGGACGGGGAACTATTGAAAGTTTATGGAGCATTTCAAAACCGAAACAGGCGGATGAAGGGAGACTCGAATGCATTGCATATCTCTGATTCATGCATGGGGTACAACAACCCTGAACTAACAAAATACTCAACGAACGTGTCCCTACCGACAAAGAAAGATGAAGGGACAACTACCCACTTCATACGATGGAAACTGCTGCTCAAACAGTGCCATCCAAAAAGAAAGTCCATGCGCCTTGAAATCACAAAACAGTCCTAAGCGCCACTTTCGATTAGAACTTTGAGCTTCAAAAGCCTGACTTTCGAAAAACAGCCGAGGTAGGACGGTATCCAACAAATTTACCCCATTAACCCAAACACCTAAAGAAATCTTCACGGCTGAAGCAACAAAGTTCAAACCACCAGCGCCCATGGTCACTCCATTGGAGAAGCGGAGCGACAGTAGCAAGTTCTGTGAATTCCACAACGATAAAGAACATAACACAGACGAATGCGTGCAGTTGAAAAAACAGATTAAAGAATTGTTTACGGTAAGGGCGGCCAAAGCTCTCGGCAATTTGGTAAAGGCATAAGGTGGCAAGAAAAGACCAACAGAGGCCGGGAAGAAGTAGTTCCGACCAAAGGAAAAGCCGCAGCCATCTACATGATACAGTCATGGCAGAGGGTGACACGACAGAAGGTGACGCAAAGCTTTGATCGCGTTAGGGAAATTGTGTTCCCACCGTTGACTGCTAACGAAGGAACAGAAGGCCCTCTAGTTATAGAAGCAGAGATTGAGGGACACATGGTCCACCGCATGTATGTGGACGGTGGCTCCTCAATGGAAGTACTCTTTGAACATTGCTTTAATCGGCTCGGGCCGGAAGTCTAGAGCCAGATGGCCCCAGCCACTACGTCACTAACCGGTTTTAGCGGGGAAACAATATGGCCAATAGGGCAGATAAGACTCTTGGTGACTATAGGAGATGC
Organism: Tanacetum coccineum; assembly: GCA_026074375.1. Lineage (NCBI taxonomy): Eukaryota > Viridiplantae > Streptophyta > Magnoliopsida > Asterales > Asteraceae > Tanacetum > Tanacetum coccineum. Next base: position 7,695 of record BQNB010137317.1, read on the forward strand.
GGAACATTCTACATAAGCGATGGATGAACTTTTATGGATAGTAGGTCACCATCACCATACAACCGTATTTATCAGAATACCAGGATCAAAAGCAATCCAAGCGATACCGTCCACGACCCACGGAATGATCAAGTTTCCAGTCAAAGATAGGTAGTGACTAATCTTGAAGCACCATCTCTCGCCAATGGAATGTGCACAATAACGGCGATGCCCAAAAAACAATAGAAAAAAGACCAAAAAATGTCTAAATTTTTTCATGTGGCTATACAACCCAGAGTGTCCCGGATTAAGAAATCATTATTGGCGGAAGCGATGTTACCAAGAGGGTGAACTGAACTATGTGCACACTAAAAAGAAACCTAAACATATTCGCATGGCAGCCAACTGACATTACACAGGAGTGCCACGATCATAGCGAACACAAACTTAACATCCTAAAGAAGTCGCCTTCCCGTCCTAAAGAATGAGGACATGCCCGGAACCGCGCAAGTCATATCCAAGCAGAGTACAAAAGCTAGTATAACCGAAATCATGCACGAATATATTATCATGACTGTTTCTAACCCAGTATGGTGAAGAAGCTCGACGGGAGCTGAGGATGTGTGAATGAACTTTCGGACCTAAACAAAGCCTTGTGCCCCGCAGGATTGTTATCTCCTCCCGGAAATTAATGGAATATTGAGTCCCTGTGCGACGTACCCTTTCAATCTTCATGGACGCATATAAAGTTACCATCAAATACAATGTGCAGAAAAAGCGAGGAAAAGACAACCCTTCCATACCCTCGCAGGGTATATTGTTAGAAAAATGCCTTTCGGTCTTAAGAACGCCGGACCACAACCATCGTCTTGTAACAGGCATCGACAAACAGTGGCCGCAATTTAAAAGTTTACGTCGATGACTGGTTATAAAAATCACACAGAAGAAGACTGCTCAGAGACATTGAAGGAAACAGACCGAACGTTGAGGAAGATTATTATGAAACTTAATCCAGAAGTGCACAAGTCGAAAAGCGTCGATTAAGGATTTCCTGGGGTAATTGGTAGACCAAGAGGAATCACGCCATACCCAGATAAGGTGGAAAAAAACGCTGTGCTACAACTTTCGTCCCCGAGAACAATCAAAGAGGACCAGAAGCCTCAATTGGTAAGCTAGCAGGTCTAATAGGTTCCTTCTAAATCAGCGGAGAAGTCATTGCCCTCTATTAAGACATTGAAAAACTGCAAAAACAAGAAAAGTGACTTCTGCTTGAGCCCTCGGATGCGAAAAAGCCTCAGGAGCTAAAACACATTTAACCAAGCTACCAACATTATACACAAGACCACATAAGGAATTGATAATGTTACTGTCCGCCTCTCATGAGCGTTGTCGCAAGTCCTAAATGACAGAAAAGACACTTGGCCCAGAACGCAAGTATATTTTATTAGCCGTGCCTTATAGGGTCCGGAATTAAACTACACGCCAATGGAAAAGCTTGTACTGGCGCTAGCTTTCGCGGCCAAGAGACTTCAGAGGTATTTCCAAGCTCATCCTATCGCAGTTATCACTGACCAGCCCATCAAGCAAATTATATCGCGTCCTAACGTCGCTAGACGACTGCATAAGTGAAGTGTCATGCTTGAAGAACACAATATAACATATCGACCACGAACGTCTGTCAAAGGCCAGATCCTTGCAGAATTTCTCGTAGAATAACCGGATGACGCCCCGGAGGATACATCTGTAAAAGAGATCCTAAAGGAGGAATGGATACTCTTCACGGACGGTTCTTCATGTACCGATGGATCAGGCGCAGGGCTAATATTGACAAGTCCGAAAGGAACTGAATTCACCTATGCGCTAAGATTTCAATTTACTGCTTCAAATAATGAGGCGGAATATGAAGCGCTGATAGCAGGGCTGCGGATCGCGGCACAAATAGGGGTGCGCCATATACAAGCAAATGTTGACTCCAAGTTAGTGGCAAACCAAGTTCTCGGAGCGTATGTTGCTAAAGAAGAAAACATGGTCAAGTACCTTGAAAAAACCAACAGCCTAGTCAGCGGCTTCGACAGCTTTTCAATCAGCCATGTCTCACGAAGCAAAAATAAGAAAGCAGATGCCTTGAGCAAAATTGCATCCACCAGATTTGCACACTTGTCTAAACAAGTCTTGGTTGAGATACTTAACGAGAAGTCCATCAACGGAAAAGAGGTAGCGGCCGTGGTTGAGGAAGAAGAACCGACATGGATGACACCAATAGTTGAATACCTGAGGGACGGAACTCTTCCAGAAGATAGCAAAGATGCAAGCAAACTCCGCATCAAAGCTAGACAATATGAGTTATTGCAAGGGGTCCTTTACAGGCGCTCCTTCTTAAAACCATGGCTACGGTGTGTCGGACCGCTTCAGGCGGACTATGTTATCCGAGAAATACACGAAGGGTCGTGCAGCCTGCACGCGGGGCCGCGCTCCGTGGTGGCCAAGGCCATGCGTTCCAGATATTATTGGCCAACCATGCACCGAGATGCGCGGGAGACGATACGCAAGTGAAAGGAATGCCAGATACATCGTCCCGTACCAAGGGAACCTCAACAGCCATTGACCCCTATCACGGCCCCGTGGCCGTTTTACAAGTGGGGAATTGACATCGCTGGTCCTTTCCCGGAAGGGCCGGGGAAAGTCAAATTCCTGATAGTAGCCATGGACTACTTTACCAAGTGGATCGAAGCAAAGGCCGTGGCAACGATTAGCGGTACCCAAGTAAAGAAGTTCGTGTGGAACGACATAGTATGCCGCTTTGGACTCCCTGGAGAAATCATTTCTGACAACGGCAAGCAATTCAGCGGTGACCCATTCAAAGATTGGTGTGAGAAGTTAAACATTGTGCAGCGATTCGCCTCGGTCAAACATCCGCAGTCCAACGGGCTCGTGGAGCGGGCAAACAGGAGCTTGGGAGAAGGAATCAAGGCCCGCTTAGGCGAGAATAACAAGAACTGGCTCGAAGAACTTCCCCATGTTCTTTGGGCCCATCGCACAATGATAAAATCAAGTAATGACGATACCCCGTTCTCCTTGACTTATGGGACGGAGGCCGTCATACCTGCGGAAATCGGGATGCCAACGTACCGCACCACGGCAGTGGATGTCGTGCACAATGATGATGAGCTACGGCTAAACTTGGATCTCGTTGAAGAAAGACGCGAGCGCGCCGCGATACGTGAGGCTCAAGCGAAGCTAAAAATGAAAAGATACTATGATGCCAGGGTCAAGAATGTTGCGTTCAGGCCAGGAGATTTCGTCTATCGCAGTAACGACGCTAGCCACGCTGTCGAAGGAGGGAAGCTTGGCCCAAAATGGGAAGGACCTTATGAAGTATTGGACGCGTTGGGAGACGGGGCATACAAGTTACGGTCCTCGGACGGAACGGTCCTTCCAAGGACATGGAACGTCACTAACCTCAAGAAATGCTATCTTTGAGCCACGGCTCATGCATGGATGAATCTACCCTACACGTAGGACTTCAATAAAGTAATCCATGTATTCTTTTATGTTTCTAGGACAGTAATAAAAAAAAGTCCCGTTGGGTCTAGCTAACCCAGCGCCTTTTCTTTTTTGGATGAATATCAAACTTTTTTAGTTCATTTGCTCTTCTTCATTTCATTTATCTGTCTTAAATTACTATCTCTGGATAATTATAGGCTAAGCATCCTAAAAATTGGCTTGCCGCGTAAGAGAGTTGCAACCCCGGCGGCCGCGGATCCTGTGTCCACACTTAGTGTATATCCAAGACGTTGGGTATATATATAAAAGACTTCTATGAAGCATGTAAGACACTACGAGTGCAAACATAAAAAAAACTACGTTTTATAACAAACATGGTTTGTATGTACAAATTTTGTCAGCCGCGGACATCCGCGCATATATTACAAAACACAAAAGCAATGTCTCATACCACAGGCGGTATTATAAGTCAAAGCAGAGGTACAGAACTAGCTCTAGTCAACCTCCGGGGTGAATTATCTATATCCAGGTCAGTTTGTGTCGAGGCATCCGTAAGCACAACCTGAAGACCTTGAGGGACGACGGGGACAGATACGGGCACACCATCGGATCTCGCATGATGAGCGGAACCGACCCCATGGGTACGGCACACCACTCTACTCTTTTTCTTCTTTTCCGCCCGACTGACGTTGGCTGCGATGGCGTCCTCCAGAAGAATTTCTTCTCTGACAGCCCATGGATTTCTGGGGTCACGAACCTCCGGGTAAACAAGTATTTTCAGTTGTGAAGTGCAGGGGCCCAGGCTGCGGACCTCCGGGGGCGCATCTTCACCAGTATCACTCTCCAAGTGCAGTGATGCCATGATGCAGTCTATCGGAGCGTCTTTTAGCTGCTCAAGGTCATCTACTAAAGGATACTTCAAATCCTTCAGTGCTTGCAGAGCAGCAGTAAATTTCTCATCAGCCTCCGGGTCATGACCCTCCAACGACGCTAAGTCCAAACCAGCCTTTCCGTGCTCTACGCCATCCCTAAGCCCATAACTCAATCCCTTGGCAATACCATCGGTCACTACATCTGCGAATGCCTGCCTCAACTCCATTGACTCCGCGCACTTCATTACGGCCAATCGCAGGCCGTGCCCGATCATCCATCGGCGACCTGCGATTGCTGTCAGCGTATGGGGGTAAAACTCCTCGTCGAAGTCAATGCTATGGGCATCCAATCTAGCGTCCATCTCTGCACACCGCTGCTCAACTCACTTGTCTTCTAACTGCTTGAATTCCTCAAAGGCAGCTTTTATTTTCTCTTCGCTTGTGACCTGGGCTTGAAGGGTCGCGACTTGCTGCGTTAGCTGCTCACTATCCACTTGCAGCTTTGAAAAGTGGGCGCGGAGATCTTCGAGTTCCTTCGTGAGCGTTTCATTTTTGGCCTCCGCGGCCCTTTTCATGTCAGACTCAGCCTCGATCAGGGACTCCAGGTTCCTTATCTTGTCATCCTGGACCTGAATTTTCTGTTCACGACGGCCGATCTTTGCAACTGACTTCTTCAACAACTTTGACTCTTGCTCGAACCTGAGTCTAAGCTGCGACCCCAATGCCACCTGCCGAGCCATGTTGATGTTGTATTGGCTCAGGAAGTCCTCTGAAGGCAGGTGGCGCATCTCTGAAAAGCACCCTGGTGGAATAATGTGATCCACCAGCTCTTGACAGACAAGTGGATTGTCCAGACGACAACTGTTAGTTATGCCCCAATTCGGCTGATAGATGTCGTCCGGTGGTCCGCCCATGGAAATGAAAGACGAGGATTTCTCTGTGTCCTCGTCCTCAACAGTTGCTGCCTTAGAAGACCTACATTGACAAGAAATAATATTTTTTATTATCGATTGCAAGGGACTGTGTTGATGCAATATTTCACTTTGAATACTTACTGTGCGACATCAGGCTCGGGGGTCGGCCGCGGCACGACAAACGATAGCGGTTCCGGCTCGCTCACACTCTGAGTGTCGGCCGCGGTACCTCGCTCCGTTCTCAGAACCTTAGATGGGGCATTTGATCCAGTTTCGCCCCTATCTCTCTTCCTGCGCCTCTTATTGACGGGAGGCCCCATTGTCAAGACCTCCTGCTCTAGGTTGGTTTCAGGGGGCACCTCCGTGGCTGCGCTCTCGGCGGCAGGCTGCTCTTGTTGGGGAACGGTTGTAGAAACGGGGTTATCCGTTTGATGTTCCCCCACAACATCCGTTTGAACATCCTCATCCGCAAAGTCCAACGGTGACTTCTCCATTGCGGATGGGGTCCCGGTCGAAGTTGAAATAGTGGGTGTCTCTTCCATATTTACCACCCGGCTTGCGGTGGCTTGCAGCAGCGGTACCTCGTGAGCAGCACGAGGACGCATACCGACCTTCACCTTGGGGTTCGGGTTCTTGATCAGACCAAATAGATCCATCACTGCAAGGCACATCAAACAAAATATCTGTTAGTATACACTCGTGTGTCCGTCACAGTTAATGCAATATTTATTTGTGTACACCCACCCTGGTCATTGTCATAAAGAAACACGGGGTACTGGTCCTCCGGGAAGAAGTAGTTTCGACTTATTCCTACTAGGCACAATAAGTCCTCAGGTTGCTGCCCGAAACTGGTCCGGTGTGTGTTTAGTGTTGCCACATCCGCTTCAGAATAGCTGTCCGCAGTTGGTTTATTGTCTCTCAGAGCGGATGAGCACTAAGCCACCGGAGTGGGAAATACCCTTTCATCCACCCAGAAAAACTGGTTGTTCCAGTTCTTCAAGGAGTCCAAGGGCTTTACGTAACATTGCGGGGTGTCTTTCCCTGGACGCTTAGCGAAGGACATCCACCCTGACTGATAATAGGGGATATAAAACATGCGAAATAGGCCAACGGTGAGGATTACGTTTAGGACGCGACAATTAATTTTGAATTGGCTAACTTTCGCCGCGCCTATCACGGATAATTGGGAAAGGTGGATTTGGTAGTGACCAAGGAGGTCAAACAAGAATTGCGTAATGGGGATGCGATAATTTGCGAATTCAAAGAATTTACAATATACGCCGATTTTGCCCTCCGGGAAGTTAACAATCGCATCTTCCGGACCAGGCAACTCCGGGTGGAGGCTTTCCGGTATAAAATAGTCCGAACAAAATAATTGTAGGTACTCCTGAGAAATGATGGACACGGCCTGCTCTAGTGTTATGGTATCCCTACCCATGTTGTTTTTAACAAGTTTTCAAAAAGAGGCGTGGGAATCTAACCTGCGCGTGTGCAAATCCGGGGGAAATTAACGTTGTACGGCTGTGTGTGAGTATGATGGTAATTTTAAAGAATCTGTGGTAAGTGTAAACAGTGATTGTGTGCCCTATTTATACTATAGCCTTGATTCCCGTGCTTTGGTGGATGCTCGCCACGTGTCCACTAGTATTTTCTTTTAGACGATTCAGATTTCAAGCCAGATGAACCGATTTGGGCCCACACGTCCCATCAACAGTTGTTTGCGCCGTCTTTGGTAAATGGGTCCTCTTTTTACACTTTCGAGGTATGATTTTCAGTTCAGGTTGTTTTATTTATCTTATTTTTTCCTTAGTCTAGAAGAGCTGCGAGTCGCGTCTGCCGGTCACAGTCACGGGACTCTTGAAACTGGGGGGAATGATGTCGTTTAGTATGGTCAGACGACCCATAGATAATATTTTGGGCTAAAATTATGGTTATCGCTACATGGGCCGTGGTTATGGGTCACGGCAGGGATACTCGGTCCAGGCTGCGGTGGAGATTAGCAAAGTATATGGACTATGCCCTCGGCATGCCGGTGTACTTAGGCGTCTATTTTTGGGACATATAACACAATCAAATAAGGGATATACTCTTACTTATTTAAAATATGCTAAGGATAAGGTCGGATCCCGGTCTGTAGGCCTTATCTTGGGCACGAAAGATAGGAAAAACCTACGGGGTCGAGGACTATAAAGGAGGATAACATTCATGATTCGGGTAGGAACTAAAAAACCCGAATACTCTTCAATTGTCTCCAAAACAACCGATACTTTCTCTCAACGCCAGCGGTTAATAGTGGGATCCGCTCCCCGTTAAGAGTTTACGGTGGTTTTACTTACTTGTGCTGGCGTTCTCAATAAATATCACTTGTGCCAAGAAGAAGGTGTTTTTGGTACTCGGGGAAAATGCTGTATTCGGCCAAAACACAAACAGACCCAACTTTTGCATCAACAACTATAGATATAGATAAGGCTAGTCCGTACTTCCTTGCATGTTACTAGACTTGACTTAAACTTAGATAGTTAGCGTAACAGCGATATGATATAACTTCAGGATGGGGTGTGTTAGTTAGCACTTTGCATAATAGTCAAACTCGTCCCTTTTGGGAAGATGTGTTGGGTTCTAGTAGGTTTTAGTTTTTATAAACCTCAGTAAAAAAAGGTTTTAAAAACCAAAATATAATCAAAGCTACTTCAAAAATTGCTTGTCCTTATTAAAAATTTACATAAAAACATCGTATATCAACTACATTGTTTTTTGTGGGATTATGAAAAAATATGATAATAAACAATTTGGCTAAGCAAACTTAAAAATGTATTTCACATTTATGATTCAATTTTTATAAAAAGGAGGAGTTAATTGCATAAATGGTCCTGTGGTTTGTCGGGTTAACGAAAAAGGTCCCTAAACTTTTTTTTCCCGAATCATGTCCTCAAGGTTTTCACCCGTATCGGGTTTAGTCCCTATTGGTAAAGATCGTCAGTTTTACTAACGAAAATGGGTCACGTGACCAGCACACGCGGGGTATTTATGTCTTTTCTTGTTTGGCGGGCTTTTGACGAGTCTTTATCCCTTGTTTGACTCTATAAAACCTTTTCATAACATTTTCAATCCTTACCATTTATTATCAAAACACCAAACACTAAACCTTATCTAATCCCAAATCTGAAAGAACTAGGAAAAATTGTTGTGTGCATGGAGATACCGAAAGAAGGGTTTAAAAGCAATCCGGTGTTATTTTATGGTAAGTAGTTGTATTGTCATTTCCATGATGAATTTTTTTAATCAATTTCTTAATGTTATTAGGTGCTTTTCCCTGTGTGGCTAACTCTCAATTTCTTAATGTTATTAGGTGCTTTTCCAACTGTTTTTTGTCGAAGATCATCCAGGTGGTGCTTAACCTCTACTAAGACTAGCTTTAAGGGTGGAAAGGTAAATTAGGTAGATACAATAGATTCTGCATGTATTTTTTTGTGTGAGGTTAATATTATGATGAAAGAGTTAGTATGACAAAGCCTTCATTTGATTATTATTATATGGAACCTAAGAGATGATTTTCAGATAATGGGCTTAAGAAGTAAGTAGTGTAGGCTGTATTGAAAATGTTGAAGATGTTGAGAAGTACAAGGTTCATATGGATTTATATGTTGATCATTTTTTACTAAGGAGACAGTTAATGTATATGAGTCTATTCTTAGTTAATGATTAGATAATAGACTTGTTCAGGGAAAATGAAATGTTAGGGGACAATGATGAAGATGTGATTGAGAATGTTAGTGAAGATGAGTGGTTGCAAAAGTCATTAAGGTTGGTGGGTATAAAGAAAAAGCATGCAGTTGAAAATGACAATGTTAGGGGACAATCATCTAGGAATGAAAGCATGAACGTAGAGGATGATAGGGATGATGGTTCTAATAGTGATGATGGTTCTGCTAGTGATGATGACTCAGATAGCCAAGACAGTGATTTCTTAGTTGATCCAGATAACATGATAGATGATGTAGATGTGGATATGGCTGAATTTAGAAGTAACATTGATGCTAATGTTGAATGGGTTGGGTCTAAAGCTATTGTGACTATGGAAGAAAAAGAGTTTGAAGAGGAAGAAGTTAATCTTGATGAACTTAACAGTAGGAGTGATTCTGCGTATGAAGGTGGAAGGAAAAAAACTTTGAAGATGTATCATAAAATGATCAAGGCTAATGCATCTAATGCAGACATTAGTGGTACTACATGGAAGGAAAACTTTTATGTTGGACTAAAATATTCTAATAGCAAAGAGATTAAAGAGATGGTAACTAGAGTTGCAGTTGAACAGAGAAGAGAATTGCATTTGAAAAAGAATGACAAACTCAGAGTGAGGTGTATTTGTAGAGGGAAGGTTCCTCAGTTTAGTTGTGAGGATGGAGATGATGATAGTGGTTCAAAAGGGGTAATTTTAGGTGGGTCAAAAGGGAAGGGACAGTCCAAAGAAAAGGGTCAAGTGAGTAGGTCAAAAGGGAACTCAAATAATAAGACAAAAGCTGGTGGAGGTATTAAAGATAAGGGAGAATATTGCTCTTGGTCATTACAATGCTCCAAACTACCTAATGAGGAAACATGGGAAGTGAAAACATTTAAGGATACTCATAAATGTTTACAATCTAGAATAGTCAAAAAATGCACTGCGTCTTTTTTTATCAAAATCTGTTGAAGAGAGTATTAAGCCTAACCCAAAGATTCCTCTAAATGCCCTCAAAGATCAGTTGCAGAAATAATATGAAGTAGGGATTTCAAAGCAAAAGGTTTTCAGAGCTAAGAAGATGGCTCAAGAAAGAGTGGAAGGTAATCATACAAGGCAGTATGCACAGTTGAGAGACTGTTGTTTGGAATTAAAGAACAACCATCCAAACATTACTATTAAGATTGAGG
>BQNB010137318.1:0-15979 GCA_026074375.1 Tanacetum coccineum
GGGGTGTGACAATAGCAATGTCCTTCTCACTTTTGTAATTACGTCAATATCATTCCTAAAATTTTGTAATTACATCAATATCCTTCACAAAGTTTTGTAATTACATCAATATCCTTCTCAAATTTTTAAATACTTAAGTATATTAAAAAATCAACATGTTTTTTTTATTACTGGAGGACAAAAAATATATATGAACAAATAGTCAAATACATCTATATATATGAACTATGTGTTCTTTCAAATCTATATCCAAACTTTTGTAATTACACCATCATGTTCTATTATCACTTGAGCTTAAAATTTATATATGAACAATATAATTATGATCAATATAATGGGTAAATAAAAGATAAATAATAGTTTTAGATTTTTTTTAGAACGACAACTTTTTCACACTGGTATGTGCTTAATTACACATACCTTTTACCTTTAAAAACGAGCTAAAATAACCAAAAACGGGCTTAAAATGCCAAATATATGCTTGTTTTGCTAATTGTGTTTGTGCACGGTTAGGCATACTAAGAAAAGGAAAAAAAACAAAGCCAAAACGACCAAACCGGAATCGGAATGGAAAGATGTGAAAGACAAAAGCCATATCGAAGCCGAAAAGTTAATCAAGTCTAAAAGTCAAACAGAAAAGTCAACTGGTAAAGGCCCAATCAATACCCGAGCCAAAACAGTCAAAAAATCAAGAGATTAAGTTTAAGGGTTGAAATTGCCAACCCTCTAAACTTATATTTATAGAGATAAGGAGAAAATGAAAACAAGGGGAAAACATTGTCAATTGGCAACGTTAATACTAGAAGGGCCACAGCTGTGTCAAGTTAGTACTTGTAACCATTTTAGGCGGTCATACATCAAGGTGTTATTACCCTTTGGGGACTATTTTGCAAGTCCAAAAGTTATAAACACCACAAGGACCATGGCTTGCCAAGGAATCAGTAACTCATGAGGGGCCATTTGTGACAAATTCTCCTAACTTTGCCCTGAAATAACTCAAGACAACTTTCCGACGTTATTTTCTCCCCCCCCAACCAACTCCAGGTGTGAAACCCAGTTGTTACCTGGAAAACTCTTACACTTCCTATGGGTAATCATTTCCCCCCCCCTCAACTCCTTTCCAAGCTGAGAATTGCCAAGTTGGCAAGCCCACCAACTCCAAGTTATTTCGATGGTATGATGAAACAAAAAAGCACATATGGGAATTAAGGCCAGGATTTGTGTGTTGTCCCTTCACACTTCTAAACACAAGACTCTGTCTAAAAGAAGGAGAGCAGAAGATTAGTTACCAAGTTTTTAGAAGTTTTTAGTATCTTAATTTTCACTTTGTAAGTTTTTCGTTATTTTTAGCCAATTGCTTTCAAGTATTTAATCAGCTTTAAGCACCTTGTTTACCCTTTGGCTTATTTTCCTATTAATAGCTGCAACGTTTTTAGGGGTCATAATAGGCTTAACCTTAGTGTTATATTAGTAAGAGTAGATTAATAAGGTTTTTTATACTAGTGTGAGTAGATAAAAGGTTTTAGCTGTTTCAGTTTTTAAAATAGTTTTTAAAGCACAATAAGGTTGGACAGAATTGGTAAAAGGGGTGTTTGGGATAACATTCAAAACGGGTCAAAATGGTATTGTCCATGGGTTGAGGTAGTTTAGTGATTGTTAGCTTAATCTTTTAAGCTCTTTTAAGCTGTTTCAAAAGTCTTTGAGGTTCCACATTGTCTTTTTAAAGATTTTCAAAACCATTTGTTAACTGTTGGATTTTTAAAAGGGCCACAAGTGCTTATCTTGATAAGCACTTGGGAGTTTGAGTCCAAGTGTCAAAGAAGGTGTGTTTTGTGTGTGTTAAATCACCTGTCAAAACCTTTGGGCCTTTTGACTTTTTGAGTCAAATCCTCCCAAGTCTCTTTTAAGTGTCAAAGTAACAAAAACCAACTCCCTTTTTCACCATCAAAAATCAGCAGGTAAAAATGATTCTTAAAAGCTAAAAATTTGTGCACAAGTAGTTTAGCTAGAGTACTAAATCTGTTTTTAGTTTGCCTTTCAATTTGAGCTTATTTGACAGCTTTTAATAAGCTGTCAAATAAGCCACTTAGGTTAAGCTTAAATCTCCCCTGGTGCAAAGGGGAGATTTTAAGCCCCTTTTTCTTTGTTTTATTGTGTTATTAAGCCCAATCTCTTGGCTTATTTTAAGAGCTTATAAGCTCTTGTATAAGCTTGTTAAGTTTCAGACCTTGAAAAGCTCCTTTGTGGGCTTAATTTTAAGACCAAACCTGCCTTTTGGCTGTTTCAGCATGTCTTAGTTGTAGGGATTGCTTAATTTTTTCTTTTCTGGCTTATTGAGCCTATTTAATAAGCTAAATTGATTCCTAGTAGCTTATTAGGTTAAAGTTGATAGCTTTGTTTGCTTATTTCCCTTTTGTTAGCTTATTTGAATGCCCAAGCTTAGCTTTTTAAGCCCTTGTTGCCTTTTAAGCATTCTGTCATCATAAGCTGTTCTAACCAGCTTATTAGTTTTAGCTTGTAGTTTTTTTAGCTTACCTAGGTTTAGATTAAGCCTCTTTAGCTTATTTGAGTTTGGCCTAGCTTATTTCGACCCTAAGTCCAAAAGGACTTAGCTCATTTTTGCTTTTAAGCCTTTATAAGCTAAACTGTCAAGTTTAAGCTTATTTTTAAGCTTATTTATTGCTTTTCATAAAAAGTTGTAGAAGACAAAGTTGTTAAGCCCCACGAGCTTAACAACTTTGCTTCTTTGAGTTTTCGAAAAAAAAAGGGGAAAGACACTTGGCCCGGGTGAGCAAGACTCGAACCCGGGACCAAGCGATACGATCCCCTTTTAACACACACACCTTACCACTGCGCCCTTGGGTCTTTTTCGTTAAGGACTCAAGGGCACTAGTATTTAAGGGTGTTTTTGGCTCATAAGCTAATAAGCTGTAAAAGCTTATTTACGGGCTTATTTCTTAAGCTGCTTTGTGTTTCTTATTTTTCGTAGGATCCTTGTAAAGTAAAGTATTTTTAGAAAAAATTTCAGAATTTTTCGAAATAGTTTAATATTTTTTATAATTTAATTTAGTTAAAAGTTTATTTAATTCATAAAAAATACAAAAATTATCAAAAAAATATTTTGCTTTTTTAGAAAATTTTCTTTTGTCATATAGTTTGTAGGAAAAATTTAAAAATTTTCGTAGGGTCATTTTTACAACTTTTTCCTTTTTAAAGAACGGTCCGGGTGCGGGATTTTGTCTTGACTCGTTTTTGGGTCAAACGAACTCCGTTTTCGGTCTAGTCTTTTTCATTCTTCGTTATTTGGTCCCTAGAGTAGTTTAGAAGTAAAAATTTCTTCGTAGGGTTATTTTTAAAGATTTTAGGTTTTTCCCCCTTTGTTCGGGATTCGGGCTCTCGTTTTCTAGTTTAATTTCGTAATTTCTAGGTTTTTCTTAAACGTTTTAGTTCGTTATTATCTAATTTGACTTTTTCAACTTCCCAAATTAATTCCTTCCTTCAAACTCAAATCTTCGTTTGTATCGATTTTCCATTCCAGCCTCGTTGGGGATAAACGACCCGGGAACATTCTATACTACTTCTCGGTATCATTGATCTTGTTGATTTTTAGACTTATATATATATATTTTATATTTTATTATATATTATATATATATGGTGTGAATTTCACCAATCACACACTTTATATCACCTATTTTACAAATAGTTTCAGAATTTAAAATCAATATAAATATGATTAAATTGATTTTTGAAAATATATGAAAATTTAATAGTTTAAGAATGATATTGATGTAATTACAAATTTTTGAGAAAAAAATTGTGTACTTTTACAAAAATAAAAATGATATGTATATCATATTGAACTTTAAGGAGGAAATACATTTAATTCTCTCAATTAAATACGAGTAAAAAGATACAACAAAACTCTTTGAAAAAAATTATTCCGTATGAAACTATAACCTTTTCCATTGTTGTTATATTTTTCTACTTATGTTTTCAGTTACCTTTCAAATGGTCATATGTACGCAAATCAGTGGCGCATCTACATATAAATCTTTCTTAAATACAATCACAGATAAGTTTAAACACTCATTTTAATTATTGTATTTTATGCATCAAGAACCTGTAAAAAGATATGTATTATATAATTATTCACTCGGGAGAAAACATCTACAAAATTCTCTCTATAACTAACAAAAGCCATCACTTAAAAATGCATGGATGATTGACATGTGTTTATTTAGAGCATTTGTAATAGAACATATTTGCTAGACACATAAAGGGCTCGGGCTTGATTTTGGCCATTGTAGTTGCGCATTCATATGAGTTTTTTTTATTCTTCAAGTTTTTTTTGTGTTAATGGTTAATCTGACCACTTTTAAAGTAAGTTGTAAGAAAGTAAAATGATAAGTGAAAGTAATCTAGTGGATTTTTTTTTTATCTTTTTTCCTTTTTTCTCCATCAATAATCATCCATTGATATGATTATGACATATGAACAAATTATTACCCCAGCGTCTTCAATTATTTGTTTTATGTTTTTTTTTAAATTAATTACTTGTTATTAAAAATAGATAGGAAACATTGATTAAATTTACTGTAACCCTCGCATTTGTAGGTACTATTACAAAATTTGAAAAAAAAGAATGCATCAGTTGATTAGTTAAGATACAAACATTAATTGTGCACAAAGTAAAGAAAAATGATGATTATACTTTTTCTAAGGGAATTGATTTGAAAACTTTATATATGTATTTAAATTTAAATATTTGTACAATGTCGATATTGGTTTCAAATATTTGTACATTTAATATTATAATCTTAATGAATAAAAGAGATAGCACGATAAATGTATATATTATAAATATAAATTGCTAAAATTAATAAATTATATTCAAACCGAAAACTAAAGATTTAATTTGGTTCGGTTCGGTTTCTACACACACTAAAAATAGATGCATTTTCCTATACATATAAAAGAGTTTAGAAATACAAATCATCCTGTCCGTTAATTATATAGCAGCCTCCAAAGGGTTTTTGCGTGGGTTTAACACCTCTTTACCAAAATGACGGAAGAAGAGCTATGTTTGGCGGCTAACACAGGAGACATCGAAAAAGTACAAACCCTAATAGCATCAGGTGCTGATGTAACATATTTTAATGAAGAAGGTTTTACACCTTTAATGCTGGCAGCAAAACAAGGTCATGCTGATGTTGTCAAAACGTTAATTGATGCTGGTGCCCCGTGGAACGCCTTGTCTCCGGCTAATTTGTCCGCCGGAGACTTCGCCATGGATTTGGGCCACCAGGATGCTTTCGATGTTCTCCTTAATGCTGGTACTTCACTTTATTTACAATTACAATTTCTTGCTTATTCAAATTGATTATTATTTATTATAAATTATAATTAAAAGAGTTGCCAAGGTGGCCTAGTGGTCAGATAATGTCCTCACGTCTCAGGTTCAAATCTCACTAGGTCATCTTGAGGATGGCCGGGGAAAGGGTCGGAACTGTCACGAGGATACCTCTGTTAGGCCACGAGTCGCGTAACCTTGATAGGGAAAACCACCTCACCCGTTTGCAGTGTTGTAAATATCTTAAGCGATATATCGGTCTTGGCGGCGATATATCGGTTTCTCGGCGGAGACCCTAAATTATAAAGGAATTCTGCAAAATATATATATATTTAATAAGTTTTTTAATATTCTTATTATTTTTAACTATATATCTTATGTATATGTTGTAAAATATACATTATGTGTGGTTTTAATTCAGTTTTGTATACTTTTATTAAATCACGATCAAGAAAATCAGAATACAAAAAAAAAAAAAAAAAAAAAAACCCAAAAATCGGCCGATTTTGACCGATTTTTGACCGATTTTGACCAAAACCGATTTTTTACTGATAAGTGAAAAAACGTATCGGTTGACCACCGATAAGCGATATATCAGTGATATATCGGCCGCCAAGGCCGATATTTACAACACTGCCCGTTTGGAGTTGCCAAGCACGTGCGTATCTCATTTTTGTATTTCGTCACAACACAAGAAAGTTTATAATTATAGGGTGCTATCACACAACTTAACGCACAAATTTTCCTGTTGTAAATTCAACAGTAGAAGATTGCGTAAAACATGCAACCAAGTATCATTGTTTCACTAATGAATGCAACTAAGCGAATCTGTTACCAGCTAATGTGAAAAAGCAAAACATGGTCCGACAAAAAATGCAATTGAGTATTACTTTCACAACTTACATAATGCAACCGTGATTCAGAATTTCTTACTGGTGTCACATCGAAACATTAAACATGATTCCCTCAGTTGATAACAAACTGGTTGCATTCATTGATTAAAGCGTGAAACATGACTGCATTTTAGTCGGCCATTAGCCCCAAGAGTATTTTGGATAAGTAAAAGGCTAACATGCCTTGATTCCGTTATGAAATAGAGATTCTGTGATTCGGCTAATCTTGTATTGCGCAATTTGGAGTATGAATTACTTTAAAAAATAGAATTACATTATAATTCCTTCTTAACTACTTGTACCTGGTATGATGTTCGTATATATATATCTTTTGTTAGTGTTTTGTAAGATCTTGGCAAATTGTTGTTTCTATGTATAGGAATACGAGCGGAACTGATACTTGGTACAATCGCAAGAAAAGAGAGTAAAGTTGGTGATTTTGAAGCGGACTACTTAGAAGATAGAGTTAGTTTTAGCGAGGATAAGATCATGGATGCCGATAGCAAGGCTGTCATGATGGCTTGGGAGAAACCATTAATGGAGGCTCATGCAAAAGCCATCTGCTCAGGAGGTGGCCACATCCTTAACATCGGATTTGGAATGGGTCTTGTGGATACTGCCATAAAGCAGTATGGACCAGTTACACATACAATTGTTGAGGCTCATCCTGAGGTTTATAAACGGATGTGTGCTTCGGGTTGGGCTGAAAAGGAAAATGTGAAGATTGTATTTGGTCGATGGCAGGATGTTATTCAACAGCTTGATACTTATGATGGTATGTGATCATTTAGCCCCTTTTATCTAATTATTTAAAACGTTTCACTTTACTGGTACACTGAAAATATGCTTACCAGAATGGCTCATTTTCTACTTTACTGCAATTTTTAAAATTTTTAGTAACATTTTAAAGCTAGAAGAACTATAAAAATTTGGATTCAGTTGTGATACATACGTCCGGGAGTGTTTGGATGTGCGTTTTAGATATGGTTATATGATATCATCTATATGCAATTATCAGAATAGAATATAGCTGTGATAAAATAGCTTGTAGAATAGTGTAATTTGTTGTTTGAAGTTAGGGCTGAGCAAAACCAACTTAAAACCGAACCGAACCGCCGAACCGAACCGACCGAAACCGAACCAACCATTTTCGGTTTTGTATATTTGTAATTTTCGGTTTCGGTTTTGTTCGGTTCGGTTTCGGTTCAGTTTCGGTTTTTCTCGGTAAACTTCGGTTCGGCTTCGGTTCGCGTTTTGTCGGTTCGGTTCGGTTTTGAACTGATGCTCACCCCTATTTGAAGTTGTGTAAGAAATCATTAAATAAAATTACCAAAGAAAAATTATTGTGAAAATGGGAGAGATGTTTGTTAAATTTGAGTAAGAATCCTCTGAAGTTAGCTCAAAGAAGTGGTGAAATATGTAACTTTATTTTCTTATATAATCAGTTTTGGGTAGCTAGTATGGAACATATAAAACCTATTATTTGACCCTTAAAGAATCTGATAACTCATTCAAAAAGGCTTATCCAAACATGAAACATCCCTACATTTTTCTTTGTTTTTGTTTTTGGATTCGGAAATTATCATTACAATAACTTTAAATTTAATGGTTTTAATTATGCAGGTATCTTCTTTGATACTTATGGGGAATACTACGAGGATTTGAGAGAATTCCACCAGCATCTTCCTACTCTATTAAAGCCTGGAGGGATTTACTCATTTTTCAATGGTCTTTGCGGAGGTAACGCCTTCTTTCATGTCGTTTACTGCCAGTTAGTATCCCTAGAACTTGAGAGTGTGGGTTATTCAACGCACTTTATACCCTTGCCAGTTAAGGATTGTTTGGGAGAAGAAGTATGGGAGGGTGTGAAACACAAATATTGGCAGTTAGATACATATCATCTTCCTGTTTGTCAGTCTTTGGAAGAGTCCAAGTGATAATTTACTGTTAACTTTGTTTTTGTAGCAATTGAATATTGCAATTTTCATGTTTATGCAAGGAGGCCAATGTAATACTTTGATTTCCCAGTGTTTCACTTTAAATCTTATAATGCCTCTTGTGTCTATTGTCTACAGTCTAGTTTATATCTATATGTCAGTTTATTTATGTGCATGGATTTTGAACTTATTAAAATTATAACTACTTTAAAGTTAAGATAAAACCATCCAATCTTTTCAAGAAGAAAATCTTATAATAACTCCAGATCCGTCGTAGTTAATTAACAGATGTTGTGCAGAAATATAAATATCAATGCATTAGATATAAGAAACTAAAAATGCTTAAATTCTTTCCAAATCTTCAAATATGCTCCTAATCGAATTGTCGGGCCATGCGTTAATGGTTCATGTTTTCTGAAGGACGAAGAAAGGTTTTAGAAGCAATTATATCTCTTTATGTGAAAATCCTGTGACCAGAAGGATAACCCTTTTATACAAACATAGCTGGTAGATGATTTAATACTAGCAGCCTTGAGAGTTAAAAAAAAAACATAAATGTGAGTTGACATGTAGCTCTAGCAGCATCAAGGTGTGTATAGTTGTATATGAAGGTTTGCAGCCATAAAGTGATATATAAGGTGTGTTGAATCATGTAAAGCTTAGGGGATATAGTTATGTGACACGTAGTTCTGGACACAAGTTGTCCCTAATCATTAAGAAGTTACTTGTGACTTGTGAGTTGACAAACAATTTTTTCCGGAAGAATTCTTAATATGCTTAAATTCTTTCCAAATCTTCAAATATGGTGCGTGTTGCTTAGCTTCGGGATATATTATCACATGTTCACATGGCGTAGCAGAATTCTTAATGGTATATGAGTTGTAAGTGAAAAGGTAAATGGTCAATCTTAAATGCTTTGAAGTTGTAGAATCTGGGTTATAAGCAATACCCAAACAAAATTCACCATATATTCAAATAGACGACCAACATATCTTTGGTAAAGGGGAATGAAATTATGAAAAGGGCTTGAAAAGGATAGCTGGAACACAAAATGACATTCAACAAGCGTAACTTGTGATTTACAAAAAAAAAACATGTGGCCAATTGTCAAACACAAGATTATGGCAAATAGCCTTGGCTAGTTATCTGGACCAAGTTCCTTCATCCAGTGCTCCTAGTGGGCTAGTGGTGGATGGATGACAACACGCTAAATGGCCTGCCCTGCCCTGCTCTTGAGAGTAATTCTTTCCAAATCTTTATATAACGCTCACGAACCTGTCCTCGAGGAACAATCTTCGTCCATTCTGAGGAAACCTTTGCACGTCACACACGCACACCATCTTACCAAAAACCCCACCACTAAAAATATGATCCCTTTTATTCCCTGATTTCAAAAATCTAAACTCCCCTCAGTATTCAGAATCAATATTCTATTATCACCAATTTCAACTAAGATCACATATAATCGCAAATTAGTCACGGAACAAAAGTCACAGTCAGACCATCAACAAAGAGGCGGTGGCATATGGCTTCACTCGCCGGCACGTAGATTTAGGCGGTGGAGCATGGCAGCACCGCCAGCACGTGGGAGGCAAAGGTGGATAGCGGGTAGTGTGAGGTGGGGGTGAAGAGGTTGAAGAAGGGTTTGTTTGGGTATCGGAGTATGTCTGAGTTTCAGTAATAAGAGTGAATAAAAAGACTATATCACCATTGTGCAGGATGTAATGTCTTAGATTTTTCGCCTTCGTTCAAAGTTTACGACAGGAATGTTTAGCGTGAACATTAACAACCACGTGGATGCAGTTTTTTGCAGTTTACTCTACTATTAATTGAAATATTTTTACCCACTAGCTAAAACTAGCACAGTAGCCATTGGATACAATCATACCAGTACAAATTAATTTCTGTTTCTGGATTTCAGCAACACAACTCTTTAGTGCAAAGATCATACAATGCAATTACTATAGCATATTTGTATAGGCAACAAATTGCGATGAAACTGTACACCATAAAATATCAAGAAAAATAATTAAGGAACAAGATGCACTGTTCCCACCAAAACAACATAAATAATATGGCCATTTGGTAAAGTGATCTGTTGGTGCCCGGGCACGGTATGTGAATGGACTGAAAGAGCCATGTTTAAGTGGGTGGCTGGGGTTGCTTATTTTTTCAGCTTGAAGCGTTTGGACTTTGGATTAGACAAACTAATTGAGGTGAGATAGTCCTGCTTATTTCAGACGAATTTCAGAATTATTTTTTACTCTCATATCTAACCTAATGAAAACACCTAGTTTGTTCTATTTCTTGGGATGATTGGATCCTAAAGCCTGATGTTTTTGGCATAGGCTAGTTTGTTTTATTTTCTTTCTTTTAGCTCACCTTTCGAGTGTTAACGTATTCGGGTTTATGTCCTAAACCAAATTCAGTTCGTGTTTGGCTTTGAAATCTTCACCAAATTTTCTATTCTTAAAGTAAAAGTTTTGTTTTTTTGTTGTTAAAACAACATTTATGTCAAATCTTTGAGAGATTTTTTATTGCTTCCTCTCTAGTGACATACGGCATGTTCTTAGATGCCCATGTAACATCCAATAGAATATCCAATCACAACCATATAAAACAAAAGGCAACATAGTAAAATCCATACAAACAAACATCATATGTAAACAAGATATTGGTTTGTTTGGTAATGTGTGTTCCAATTAGGTCAATATGCCAATTGTTTAGATCTTATGGATGTTTAAAATTCTTTAATCTAAGTTTTTTCTTGTCTGAAAGTGAACGAAGCATTTTACATTTTACTTAGCTGGACTAGTTAGTTGTACCTTAAATAGTTAAGATAATATTGAGATAATACAGAGATTTTAATTTGATTCTTATATTCGTATTTAGTTCGATGAATACTAAAAGCTGCGTCAATAGAAAAATCTCAGAAGTTTAAACTCACATTGAATATGCTTTGCTCTCAGGGGCGGCTCAACCTCTTCGGAGGCCTAAAGCGAAGCCCTAAGACGAGACCCTTTTATCGAAGTTATCTGCCGAAAAATTGTTTATTTAAAATTTACATTTTCAAGTTTTTATGTGAAATCTTTCATTAGTTTCTCGAAATCAATATAGTATGATATTTCATTTACCAATGATAATTGAGCCAATAAATCTGATTTTTGTGACATTTTAGATCGTTGATAACTTTTAATTAGACTTCGAAATACTTTTTACTGCTTAAGAAATTGTTACTGAAATGGTTAACATTATTCTATACGCTATATAAGTATTACGGAAATAGTTTATATTTATAATTTGATTAAGTATATCAATGGTGTACTAACTTTTCACATGTATAACTTCTCTAAAAAGTAAAAACTCTTAGTTTAAAAACTAGATTTATACCGTTAATACCTAAACAGTTGTTATAATACAGCTTAAAGACCTTTTAAGGTTCAAACAACTACCTTGTTAGCTTGTTATTATCTAGGAATTTTAAATTTTCAATACTAAATAGTAAACTGAAGATACCTTATACAATTTAAATTGGTCAAATTTACTTTCTAGTGATGAAATAAGTTGATCTAAATGTATAAGAAGTAATCGTTTTAAAAGTCTCTTCGCCGGTTTTTATAGTTTCATTGTCAACATCATCATCATATTTTCTATTTCTACAAATATCTCGTTTTTCTTTCAAATTTTCGTTTCACATTCGTTTTTGTTTAGCAATTTCATTAGCGAAAAATAAAGCATCATTAAAAGCCACTTTTGATTAAGAATGATACATGAGTAGATGAGAGAAAGCTATGGAGTGAAAGTATGTTTGTGGGTGTGAAAAATAAACTTTCATTCATCAATGTAAATGGTTAAACGGTTATTATCACACGACTTAATTTAACCTTTGCTTATTTTCTTTATGCAAAATATGAGTCTTTTATATACTTAATATATTCGAGCTCAAACTTCTACAACTAGTAGACTAAAAAGGTGAAAAGTAGAAACAAAACGCTCAAATTTGATTATTTCACACTTATCAGTTAATTGAGGCCTTGAATAATCAGATTTTAAAAGATGACTGAAAAAAACGTATGACTAACTTTTTATATATATATATATATATATATATATATATATATATCCAATTTCTTATCAAATTCTTTAGAACAACTATGTTTTTTTAAAACATATATGTTGTTTTTAGAACGTATGTGCAAAAATACAATTATTGAAGGCGTGCATGCATGTTTTTTGTGGTTCTGTCAGTTCTCGCACTAAGAATGGTTTTCAAAAGAAAGTCTCACTATACACACACACACACACACAAAGTCTTAGAAAATACGGGGCTTTAAAAAATTTAAGGCCTAAAGCCCTAGCTTTACTTGCTTTACCCTTGAGGCACTAGTGTTTGCTATTTGCTTTCTCAACCAACATCCATATTATAAAATGCCCATTTTCACTCTCTTAAGTCTTAACTAAATACGAATTACTTCCCTCTATATACTCTTAACTTCCCTAAGCATCTTCTTAGTCTAGTCATTAAGAAAATACCAAATAAAGATGGAAATGATCCAACAACTCTTCATGGCAGCGTTTGCTACTTTTGTATTGTCAATTGTAGTTGAGAAGCTTGCTTGTGTTGCCATAAATGGAGATGAATGGAAGTCGAAGAAAACCATAGTTCATAGTCCTAAAAGCAAGAGCAAGAAAAAGGTTCGATTTGCACTTCATGATCAGATTGCTATTGTTGTCAACAATAAGCTAGTTAAACTAGACCCAATCAAGCCAGCAAAGAAGAAACAAACGTTTGGTCCGACAAGTTACGATTTGGATGATGTATGTCTTGGTGCTAATTGGATGGGAGAAGAGTTGATGATGCACAAGGAATTAGGATTGCATATATTACCGGATGACAAGGCACAAGGATGGTTGAGGAACATTGATGACAACATCGATTATCAAACCGAAGACAATATGAATTATAAGGTTGTGATGGATTTTGATCCTAAAGATTTTATTCAGTAAGAACAACCTTACAATACATGTGAAAAAGTGGGTTGTTCTTTCATTTAGACCACGGTGTTGATAATGATTGTGACTGGATCGAGAAGTAGTAGTTACTAGTCGGAGATGTTGGCACATGAAAATGGCATCAAGCTATTGATCAAGTAGTTAGTTTGTATACTTGACATCATTCATTAAGGCATACTAGTGTAGCAGTGAACACTAAGCAAATGTAATTTGAACTTTAATGATATTGAAACGGGGGAATGTGTAGTCAATGTCCTCAATTCTCTTGTGAGTTTTGAAATGTGATGGTACTTGTGAAAACGCAATAGGTTCAAAACTGAATGAACATAATATGTTTTCTTTAAAATGTTTCAAAAAGCCTTGAACATAAAAATGTAGATTATTAGAATAGAGAAAAATTTAAGATATACGTGTTAACTCAGTTGTTTGATTTCGGTTTTTTCGGTTTCGGTGTTAAGTGATTTCGGTGTTAACTCAGTTGTTTTCTTCCGGTTTTTTTGGTTTTTTTTTCGGTTTTCGATTTGGTTTTATAAAAACCGAATATTTCGGTTTGGTTTCAGTTTTAGCCAAAAACCGACTCAAACCGAATCGTGCACACCCCTAGTTACTATGATAGTTTCATTTTTCTTTGCATTAGTTGATTAATGAGAAGATAAAAAAACTTGTTACAAAAATCTTAGGTGGTGTTTGAATTTGACTTAATTGATTTAATATGAAAAAACTAAAAATCATATGAAATTTATTTGTTTATAACTTAATAAAAAAATATGACTGAAAATATAAAATGATAAAATTGACGGTATCTGCATTAAGTTGTCCTTTTATTTAACACGACGTGTTACAAAATTCAAACAAACAAGCTCTAGCATCTTAGGGCTTGTTTAGTTTGATAACGAGATTGGTTTAGGATTTAGGATATGGTTTGGTTAGAAAGAAAGTAAGGAAGAGAAAACATTATTATTTTAAAATAGGGTAAACTGCAAAAAATGTCCATGTGGTTTTCGATTTTCGCACTCAATCTCATCCTTTTTTTACAAAAAATTTCCTTTCGGCAATTGTTTCGTTGCAACCGATGCCATTATCGCTAACGACCGTTATTTTCTTCGTTAAGTCGCCTCATGTGCGTCGCACGTGAGAGCATTGTCGTCTTTTTACTAGTTCCAACTTAAAAAAATGTGTTGTGCTTCTCGAGGAACATCTTCTCCAGGGACGAAATTTGCAATAAATTTTCAGTACGTATTTTCAAAACATCTTTTCAACACCCTCAATCGCATCGCACACACTTAAACACACAATTAAGAACACAAGAACCAAAACCGTAATTTTAAACCCTTCCAAATTCCAAAAACCTTTACCTATTTCAAACTTCAACCCTATAAATACATGTTAATCTCTTTTGCATTATCATTCCTTACAACCTTTTTAAATAGTTGTTAATCTTTTGCATTATCATTTGTTAAAAAAAACTCATTTTCATTAACATATCTTCATTAAAAATGGCATGTATGGACGAGCTTGCAAACGTTGCAAAGTCCACTAACATTGAAGATCAAATGGTAGTCTTAATGGGGAGACAAGTGGAGAGTGAGTTGAAGCTTGAGAAGAAGTTTCAAGAGATATGTGAGGCGGTGACAACCGTTGGTAAACAAAGGGAAGAGGTAATAGAGTAGCTTGAAAGGTTACGTGATAACCATGTGGATGAGGAAAGTGCTCGTTTGTTAAGACGTGTAGAAAGGCGTGATTTGGAGAATGTCACGCGTCTCTAGATTATGGTGAATAAATCCTATCATAGTGCTCGTGTGAAGCATATTTTTGTTGGTAAGATGAATATAGGGATACTAGGTTAGGGTTCGGTCAACATGGATTTTGGTTTGTGGTTTTTTAGGTTTAGTCGTTTGTTGTTTTTTGTGTATGGTTCTTAACGTTGAATGAATATGAGTTTAGTGTGGTTTTTATGGTTTTCAAATGATTTTTATTATTTGTTATGCAGTTGACCAATATGTCTTGTTATAGCATGTTTGATAAGAAGTAATTCATAAACATCGTGATTGGAAATATGCTTTAAGCAAGATTGTAACAAGAAAATGAAAAACTTTGCTAAACATTCATACAATTTTAAGATCTTAAACAACAATTACCACACCATAACTAAGGATAACAACACAAAATCATTCAAACCATAACCTCTTTACCATCCCTTATTTGCATTATCCTTGTCTGCAACCTCTCTTTACCATAGAATGAAACAACTGGTAAAAAAGTATGCAATCTCTGCTAGGAGGTGGTCTTTTGACTTTTTTACCTTTGTAAACAACTATAATCTTAGTGATTATCCTCTTACGTTGCTTACCTTTTAATTGCAAAGAAGTTTGATCAACATTTGATGTAGATGGATACTTTGCTTTACTTGTTGCTTAAGTTGGTCCTAGTGCATCAAGCATGTCTTGTAACTCTTTGTCAGTAAATTTTCTTTCTCACTTAGAAACATGTCCATGTCAGCTAGAAATATCATATCACCATGAATCATCATCGAGTATGACGATCATGTAGTCCCACCTTGCCTTATCACTAGAGTTGCTATATGTAAATATTGTAGCAAAACTAAATAAAACATACAACTTATAATGTACATTACCATGTATTCAACTTACCTTTAGTCATATGGAATTAAATTAATGAAACCATAAGTTTAGAGATAGGAATTTAATGAAAGGTTGGCATGTGTAGTTATTGTGGTAGTTGGCAATTGTCTTTAAAGGAAAGGGAAAAGGGCATTTGTCTTT